>OX637263.1:52500-72500 GCA_951799465.1 Leptophobia aripa | reverse complement strand
GAGTGTTGTGAATAAATAAAAATGGACAATTTTCTAAATATAGGTTTAAGAATTAAGTTGATTTTGGTCGATCAATGAGTATTGTATGTGTCTAAATATAAGGTATAAAGGGTTTGATTTTTACTGAGTTTACTGTGACTAGATTATACATAGGAATAATGTGGTTTGGAAATGAGCTTAAACAAATGAAAAAATATAATAAATAAAAATGATGATAAACGAAAAATGGACCAAAGTGATTGTGTGAAAATATGTTGGAGTATTTGGAACTAGTTTTGCTTGAATTAAGAATTGGGATTCTTTTTTAATAGTTTAGGGGTTTTGTAATTTTAGTCCATTTTTGGTCCGTCACCCGTTTGTTAGAAGAATTTTACAAAAAAAATATATGTTAGAATACTGTTTTGAAGAAGTATTGATTCAAATGAGCTAAACATTTTTAATGAGAGTTTATGAATTTGAACTTTTGGTTTAAACATGTTATAATAAAAATGAGAAAGAATAATAATAATAAAATAATATAAAAAAAAAAAGGCCTAATGATTTGATTTGTGGATTTGTAGAGAAATAGAAATTAAAGTGAGCTGGATTTGGTGCTTCTATGTTCTTAGTGAATTCAAACAAACTTTTTCTTAACTAAACTAGGCTAATTTGAGAGTATACTAATGAGTGCCAAGTACAATGTTTACTAAGAGTAATGATTTATCCAAAATAGACTGAATAATATTAACCGGGGATGAGTCTTTTAAGTGAGAGTTGTGGTTAAATAATGTTTGACATAATAAAGTTGTTTGAGAATTTATATAGATTGAGTCTATTTTGGTCGGTCATTCTTCGTTTATAAAATTAATATTAACACTATCATTGCAAAAATATGGCTAAAATACTAATTGCGTTAAATGATTCTTATATACAAAGATAAGTTTATTCCAATTGACAAAGAAGTATAGGTATCTTTTGGTTGAATGAAATGAGGGGAGAAAAGTAAGTAAAAATAAACTATGGTTGTGACGGTGGTGAGATGTGTGGTAGTGTATGGCTTTATATGTGTGTGTGTGTGTTCCTTATGTTATTTAAGAGTGTGAAAGTTTGCGCGAATTTGATTCAGACATAATTTATTTTTGACTCTACGCGTGCTCGCATGGCTCGGACTTTGGGGCAGGTTGTGCTGTCTGCACGGTGTGTGGTGTCGGTTTTGGTGTTGTGTTTTTTATTGTGGTCCTTGCAGTTAATGCAGGAGGGGGTAGATGTGTCTGGTTCGGTGCAGGAGGAGGTGAAGTGTTCATCTCCGCATTTGGCGCAACTGGGAATGATTGATGGGCACCTACTCTTTGTGTGGCCGAACCCTTGGCATTGGCGACACTGAATGAAGGGTGAAAAGGTGTCGCAATGGACTCTCCGGTGGTCCAAGGCAACCCGTCCTAGGTCGAGGAATTTGCGCCATGCGGTGGGAGTGGTGTTTAAGACTACGTTATAGAGATTATCATTACGATTGTTTCTCTTAAATTTAATACTGAATGTCTCGTTTTTCAGAGAGGGGTTTTGATCTTTTATGGTGGTCAGCAGGTCTTTTTCCTCAAGGGACTTGTCGATTCCCTTAATGGTGATGAGGGGGTTCAGTCTCCTCTCGTCTTCGGCTTCTATATCCTCCGTTTGGTTTAATTTTTCCCTGGTGATGTTCTTGTGCTCCTCGCTTTCAAAGGAGAGCTTTAGTTTGACGTTTGAGAGCGGTGTGATTTTGGTGGGGGCGAAGCCGCACTCTCTGAAGTTCACCGCTTCTCGTACGTACAGGAGAAGATCCTGTGTGGAGAAGCAGGGATCTCTGCTGACCACCAGTGAGGGGGCGGAGGGCGTTCTCGGTATGTCCGAGTTAGTTTTGGAGATGTTCGTTGGGGGGGCCGGGGTCACTTTTGTTTTTTTGTTGATAGTAGGTTCTTCGCCGCCTTGTCTTGCCTTGTTATGGCTGGCGGCTTCTGCGTAGGATTTGAGCTTAAGCTCAAACCTCTCTTCTCTCTGCTCCGCCTTTTCGCTTTGGGTTTGGAAAGTTTCCTCTATTTTTCCCAGACTCTTGTGTACTTCTTCCTGAAGTACCTTGGCGGTGTTGGTGTGTGTGTTGGAGAGGCTGAGCCGGCACATTTCCAGCTTCTTGTTCTCCTCCTCCAGTTTCTGAATTTGACGATTCAGGTTCTGGGTGAGGAGGCTGAGGGCTGTAGTTTGTGCGGACTCAGCTGGGGGATGCATTCTCTCGTCGGTGTTTTGTGTGTGTGCCTGTGGCGGGACCCCTCTCTGTTGTGATTCTCCCTCGGCGTCTTTAAATAATTGGTGGAGTCGTCTCACCGCCACCGTGACCCCGGTTTTAATCTCGGTTTTGAGATTCCTCGACTCTGCTAGATGAGCGAGAGCTTTCATGAGGCACGATTTTGCCTCCTGCTCTCTTGATGGTTTCCGAGAGACAATAGTGTCGAGGTCTATTGTCTCGATGCCAGCGGTGGAGGGTTTGGGCTGCGGCTGTAAAGGGGCCGCGTTCTTCCTTTCCGCTGAAGCGGTCTTAGGGGAGGTGGTTTTTTTGGCAGGGGGGGTACGGATGCCAAACATGTTTTTTTTTTTTTGAGGAAGAGTTCGAGGTGAAAACGAAAGGGCAGTTTTGACTATCGGACGATTGAAACGATTTAGGTTTGTATTAATGACTTATAACTTAAGTTGTGCAAGGAGGTAGGTGTGAATTTATGTGCTTTACCTCTTGCAGGAAACAGGAACTTTGAATTTGCTGGAAGAGCACTAACTAAAAAATGAACGCAAAATGTTCCCTTTGAATTTTGCTGGAAGAGCCCTAACTGGAACAAAAATGAACGCTAAATGTTCCCTTTGAATTTTGCTGGAAGAGCACTAACTGGAACAAAAATGAACGCTAATTGTTCCCTTTGAATTTTGCTGACGAGCAAAAAAATTGAAGAAATTGAAGAAATTGAAGGGATTTATTGAATAATTTGTTTGAGATGAGAAAGCTATTATTTGGAAAGTATGCTACTTTAGGTGTTTTAATGCAAAATAAATTGGACTCTAATAATTTTAAAGAAAAAATTAAACAAAGGGAATGGAAAGCAAACTTTAGAATTTAACAAAATTACCGATAACAAAGGCTTTTTATTAGCGCGGCTGCAGCAGGTAAGCGCTGCAGGTATTTTTTATGACTTTTACGGATGCTATTTGGTTTATAACAGAAATTACTTTTTTATTATTCGTTTGAGATTTAGAAAAAGAAGGAAATACAATATTTAAGACTGCAAATAAAATCGGAGTGAAAACAAATTTATTAAAGCGCTTCCGATAACAATTGTAACTGGGTGGACCAGTGAAAAAATATAAAAGTGTAAATATAAGTGTGTATATATGTCTGTGTGTACTAATAAAAACAACAATTATCAGAACGCAAGTAATTTAAATTTAATTTAATTTAAACAGAAACAAAGCCTGATCTTAAAATAAAAATAAAGCTACGACTTACGTTGTTCTGCAAAACTGTAGCGAAACTAAGCTAAACAAAACTAACAAACACTAGAGCACTACGAACTTAGAGTTCTACTAAAAAGAAGCGAAGCACGAAAGCACGAAGACGAACGCGGCGGTTGAATTTGCACTTGAACTCGAACTTGAACTTTTTTTGGTGTTGAAAATGAACCGACCGAACTGTTGTTAACTAAACTGGGATAACTATAACTTGGACCGATTTGAGAGCGTGTTAATGCTGTGATTGCTAGAATGCGACTGGTTAGGTTAGGTTAGGTTAGGTTAGGTTAGGTTAGGTTAGGTTAGGTTAGGTTAGGTTAGGTTAGGTTAGGTTAGGTTAGGTTAGGTTAGGTTAGGTTAGGTTAGGTTAGGTTAGGTTAGGTTAGGTTAGGTTAGGTTAGGTTAGGTTAGGTTAGGTTAGGTTAGGTTAGGTTAGGTTAGGTTAGGTTAGGTTAGGTTAGGTTAGGTTAGGTTAGGTTAGGTTAGGTTAGGTTAGGTTAGGTTAGGTTAGGTTAGGTTAGGTTAGGTTAGGTTAGGTTAGGTTAGGTTAGGTTAGGTTAGGTTAGGTTAGGTTAGGTTAGGTTAGGTTAGGTTAGGTTAGGTTAGGTTAGGTTAGGTTAGGTTAGGTTAGGTTAGGTTAGGTTAGGTTAGGTTAGGTTAGGTTAGGTTAGGTTAGGTTAGGTTAGGTTAGGTTAGGTTAGGTTAGGTTAGGTTAGGTTAGGTTAGGTTAGGTTAGGTTAGGTTAGGTTAGGTTAGGTTAGGTTAGGTTAGGTTAGGTTAGGTTAGGTTAGGTTAGGTTAGGTTAGGTTAGGTTAGGTTAGGTTAGGTTAGGTTAGGTTAGGTTAGGTTAGGTTAGGTTAGGTTAGGTTAGGTTAGGTTAGGTTAGGTTAGGTTAGGTTAGGTTAGGTTAGGTTAGGTTAGGTTAGGTTAGGTTAGGTTAGGTTAGGTTAGGTTAGGTTAGGTTAGGTTAGGTTAGGTTAGGTTAGGTTAGGTTAGGTTAGGTTAGGTTAGGTTAGGTTAGGTTAGGTTAGGTTAGGTTAGGTTAGGTTAGGTTAGGTTAGGTTAGGTTAGGTTAGGTTAGGTTAGGTTAGGTTAGGTTAGGTTAGGTTAGGTTAGGTTAGGTTAGGTTAGGTTAGGTTAGGTTAGGTTAGGTTAGGTTAGGTTAGGTTAGGTTAGGTTAGGTTAGGTTAGGTTAGGTTAGGTTAGGTTAGGTTAGGTTAGGTTAGGTTAGGTTAGGTTAGGTTAGGTTAGGTTAGGTTAGGTTAGGTTAGGTTAGGTTAGGTTAGGTTAGGTTAGGTTAGGTTAGGTTAGGTTAGGTTAGGTTAGGTTAGGTTAGGTTAGGTTAGGTTAGGTTAGGTTAGGTTAGGTTAGGTTAGGTTAGGTTAGGTTAGGTTAGGTTAGGTTAGGTTAGGTTAGGTTAGGTTAGGTTAGGTTAGGTTAGGTTAGGTTAGGTTAGGTTAGGTTAGGTTAGGTTAGGTTAGGTTAGGTTAGGTTAGGTTAGGTTAGGTTAGGTTAGGTTAGGTTAGGTTAGGTTAGGTTAGGTTAGGTTAGGTTAGGTTAGGTTAGGTTAGGTTAGGTTAGGTTAGGTTAGGTTAGGTTAGGTTAGGTTAGGTTAGGTTAGGTTAGGTTAGGTTAGGTTAGGTTAGGTTAGGTTAGGTTAGGTTAGGTTAGGTTAGGTTAGGTTAGGTTAGGTTAGGTTAGGTTAGGTTAGGTTAGGTTAGGTTAGGTTAGGTTAGGTTAGGTTAGGTTAGGTTAGGTTAGGTTAGGTTAGGTTAGGTTAGGTTAGGTTAGGTTAGGTTAGGTTAGGTTAGGTTAGGTTAGGTTAGGTTAGGTTAGGTTAGGTTAGGTTAGGTTAGGTTAGGTTAGGTTAGGTTAGGTTAGGTTAGGTTAGGTTAGGTTAGGTTAGGTTAGGTTAGGTTAGGTTAGGTTAGGTTAGGTTAGGTTAGGTTAGGTTAGGTTAGGTTAGGTTAGGTTAGGTTAGGTTAGGTTAGGTTAGGTTAGGTTAGGTTAGGTTAGGTTAGGTTAGGTTAGGTTAGGTTAGGTTAGGTTAGGTTAGGTTAGGTTAGGTTAGGTTAGGTTAGGTTAGGTTAGGTTAGGTTAGGTTAGGTTAGGTTAGGTTAGGTTAGGTTAGGTTAGGTTAGGTTAGGTTAGGTTAGGTTAGGTTAGGTTAGGTTAGGTTAGGTTAGGTTAGGTTAGGTTAGGTTAGGTTAGGTTAGGTTAGGTTAGGTTAGGTTAGGTTAGGTTAGGTTAGGTTAGGTTAGGTTAGGTTAGGTTAGGTTAGGTTAGGTTAGGTTAGGTTAGGTTAGGTTAGGTTAGGTTAGGTTAGGTTAGGTTAGGTTAGGTTAGGTTAGGTTAGGTTAGGTTAGGTTAGGTTAGGTTAGGTTAGGTTAGGTTAGGTTAGGTTAGGTTAGGTTAGGTTAGGTTAGGTTAGGTTAGGTTAGGTTAGGTTAGGTTAGGTTAGGTTAGGTTAGGTTAGGTTAGGTTAGGTTAGGTTAGGTTAGGTTAGGTTAGGTTAGGTTAGGTTAGGTTAGGTTAGGTTAGGTTAGGTTAGGTTAGGTTAGGTTAGGTTAGGTTAGGTTAGGTTAGGTTAGGTTAGGTTAGGTTAGGTTAGGTTAGGTTAGGTTAGGTTAGGTTAGGTTAGGTTAGGTTAGGTTAGGTTAGGTTAGGTTAGGTTAGGTTAGGTTAGGTTAGGTTAGGTTAGGTTAGGTTAGGTTAGGTTAGGTTAGGTTAGGTTAGGTTAGGTTAGGTTAGGTTAGGTTAGGTTAGGTTAGGTTAGGTTAGGTTAGGTTAGGTTAGGTTAGGTTAGGTTAGGTTAGGTTAGGTTAGGTTAGGTTAGGTTAGGTTAGGTTAGGTTAGGTTAGGTTAGGTTAGGTTAGGTTAGGTTAGGTTAGGTTAGGTTAGGTTAGGTTAGGTTAGGTTAGGTTAGGTTAGGTTAGGTTAGGTTAGGTTAGGTTAGGTTAGGTTAGGTTAGGTTAGGTTAGGTTAGGTTAGGTTAGGTTAGGTTAGGTTAGGTTAGGTTAGGTTAGGTTAGGTTAGGTTAGGTTAGGTTAGGTTAGGTTAGGTTAGGTTAGGTTAGGTTAGGTTAGGTTAGGTTAGGTTAGGTTAGGTTAGGTTAGGTTAGGTTAGGTTAGGTTAGGTTAGGTTAGGTTAGGTTAGGTTAGGTTAGGTTAGGTTAGGTTAGGTTAGGTTAGGTTAGGTTAGGTTAGGTTAGGTTAGGTTAGGTTAGGTTAGGTTAGGTTAGGTTAGGTTAGGTTAGGTTAGGTTAGGTTAGGTTAGGTTAGGTTAGGTTAGGTTAGGTTAGGTTAGGTTAGGTTAGGTTAGGTTAGGTTAGGTTAGGTTAGGTTAGGTTAGGTTAGGTTAGGTTAGGTTAGGTTAGGTTAGGTTAGGTTAGGTTAGGTTAGGTTAGGTTAGGTTAGGTTAGGTTAGGTTAGGTTAGGTTAGGTTAGGTTAGGTTAGGTTAGGTTAGGTTAGGTTAGGTTAGGTTAGGTTAGGTTAGGTTAGGTTAGGTTAGGTTAGGTTAGGTTAGGTTAGGTTAGGTTAGGTTAGGTTAGGTTAGGTTAGGTTAGGTTAGGTTAGGTTAGGTTAGGTTAGGTTAGGTTAGGTTAGGTTAGGTTAGGTTAGGTTAGGTTAGGTTAGGTTAGGTTAGGTTAGGTTAGGTTAGGTTAGGTTAGGTTAGGTTAGGTTAGGTTAGGTTAGGTTAGGTTAGGTTAGGTTAGGTTAGGTTAGGTTAGGTTAGGTTAGGTTAGGTTAGGTTAGGTTAGGTTAGGTTAGGTTAGGTTAGGTTAGGTTAGGTTAGGTTAGGTTAGGTTAGGTTAGGTTAGGTTAGGTTAGGTTAGGTTAGGTTAGGTTAGGTTAGGTTAGGTTAGGTTAGGTTAGGTTAGGTTAGGTTAGGTTAGGTTAGGTTAGGTTAGGTTAGGTTAGGTTAGGTTAGGTTAGGTTAGGTTAGGTTAGGTTAGGTTAGGTTAGGTTAGGTTAGGTTAGGTTAGGTTAGGTTAGGTTAGGTTAGGTTAGGTTAGGTTAGGTTAGGTTAGGTTAGGTTAGGTTAGGTTAGGTTAGGTTAGGTTAGGTTAGGTTAGGTTAGGTTAGGTTAGGTTAGGTTAGGTTAGGTTAGGTTAGGTTAGGTTAGGTTAGGTTAGGTTAGGTTAGGTTAGGTTAGGTTAGGTTAGGTTAGGTTAGGTTAGGTTAGGTTAGGTTAGGTTAGGTTAGGTTAGGTTAGGTTAGGTTAGGTTAGGTTAGGTTAGGTTAGGTTAGGTTAGGTTAGGTTAGGTTAGGTTAGGTTAGGTTAGGTTAGGTTAGGTTAGGTTAGGTTAGGTTAGGTTAGGTTAGGTTAGGTTAGGTTAGGTTAGGTTAGGTTAGGTTAGGTTAGGTTAGGTTAGGTTAGGTTAGGTTAGGTTAGGTTAGGTTAGGTTAGGTTAGGTTAGGTTAGGTTAGGTTAGGTTAGGTTAGGTTAGGTTAGGTTAGGTTAGGTTAGGTTAGGTTAGGTTAGGTTAGGTTAGGTTAGGTTAGGTTAGGTTAGGTTAGGTTAGGTTAGGTTAGGTTAGGTTAGGTTAGGTTAGGTTAGGTTAGGTTAGGTTAGGTTAGGTTAGGTTAGGTTAGGTTAGGTTAGGTTAGGTTAGGTTAGGTTAGGTTAGGTTAGGTTAGGTTAGGTTAGGTTAGGTTAGGTTAGGTTAGGTTAGGTTAGGTTAGGTTAGGTTAGGTTAGGTTAGGTTAGGTTAGGTTAGGTTAGGTTAGGTTAGGTTAGGTTAGGTTAGGTTAGGTTAGGTTAGGTTAGGTTAGGTTAGGTTAGGTTAGGTTAGGTTAGGTTAGGTTAGGTTAGGTTAGGTTAGGTTAGGTTAGGTTAGGTTAGGTTAGGTTAGGTTAGGTTAGGTTAGGTTAGGTTAGGTTAGGTTAGGTTAGGTTAGGTTAGGTTAGGTTAGGTTAGGTTAGGTTAGGTTAGGTTAGGTTAGGTTAGGTTAGGTTAGGTTAGGTTAGGTTAGGTTAGGTTAGGTTAGGTTAGGTTAGGTTAGGTTAGGTTAGGTTAGGTTAGGTTAGGTTAGGTTAGGTTAGGTTAGGTTAGGTTAGGTTAGGTTAGGTTAGGTTAGGTTAGGTTAGGTTAGGTTAGGTTAGGTTAGGTTAGGTTAGGTTAGGTTAGGTTAGGTTAGGTTAGGTTAGGTTAGGTTAGGTTAGGTTAGGTTAGGTTAGGTTAGGTTAGGTTAGGTTAGGTTAGGTTAGGTTAGGTTAGGTTAGGTTAGGTTAGGTTAGGTTAGGTTAGGTTAGGTTAGGTTAGGTTAGGTTAGGTTAGGTTAGGTTAGGTTAGGTTAGGTTAGGTTAGGTTAGGTTAGGTTAGGTTAGGTTAGGTTAGGTTAGGTTAGGTTAGGTTAGGTTAGGTTAGGTTAGGTTAGGTTAGGTTAGGTTAGGTTAGGTTAGGTTAGGTTAGGTTAGGTTAGGTTAGGTTAGGTTAGGTTAGGTTAGGTTAGGTTAGGTTAGGTTAGGTTAGGTTAGGTTAGGTTAGGTTAGGTTAGGTTAGGTTAGGTTAGGTTAGGTTAGGTTAGGTTAGGTTAGGTTAGGTTAGGTTAGGTTAGGTTAGGTTAGGTTAGGTTAGGTTAGGTTAGGTTAGGTTAGGTTAGGTTAGGTTAGGTTAGGTTAGGTTAGGTTAGGTTAGGTTAGGTTAGGTTAGGTTAGGTTAGGTTAGGTTAGGTTAGGTTAGGTTAGGTTAGGTTAGGTTAGGTTAGGTTAGGTTAGGTTAGGTTAGGTTAGGTTAGGTTAGGTTAGGTTAGGTTAGGTTAGGTTAGGTTAGGTTAGGTTAGGTTAGGTTAGGTTAGGTTAGGTTAGGTTAGGTTAGGTTAGGTTAGGTTAGGTTAGGTTAGGTTAGGTTAGGTTAGGTTAGGTTAGGTTAGGTTAGGTTAGGTTAGGTTAGGTTAGGTTAGGTTAGGTTAGGTTAGGTTAGGTTAGGTTAGGTTAGGTTAGGTTAGGTTAGGTTAGGTTAGGTTAGGTTAGGTTAGGTTAGGTTAGGTTAGGTTAGGTTAGGTTAGGTTAGGTTAGGTTAGGTTAGGTTAGGTTAGGTTAGGTTAGGTTAGGTTAGGTTAGGTTAGGTTAGGTTAGGTTAGGTTAGGTTAGGTTAGGTTAGGTTAGGTTAGGTTAGGTTAGGTTAGGTTAGGTTAGGTTAGGTTAGGTTAGGTTAGGTTAGGTTAGGTTAGGTTAGGTTAGGTTAGGTTAGGTTAGGTTAGGTTAGGTTAGGTTAGGTTAGGTTAGGTTAGGTTAGGTTAGGTTAGGTTAGGTTAGGTTAGGTTAGGTTAGGTTAGGTTAGGTTAGGTTAGGTTAGGTTAGGTTAGGTTAGGTTAGGTTAGGTTAGGTTAGGTTAGGTTAGGTTAGGTTAGGTTAGGTTAGGTTAGGTTAGGTTAGGTTAGGTTAGGTTAGGTTAGGTTAGGTTAGGTTAGGTTAGGTTAGGTTAGGTTAGGTTAGGTTAGGTTAGGTTAGGTTAGGTTAGGTTAGGTTAGGTTAGGTTAGGTTAGGTTAGGTTAGGTTTTTTTTTTTTTTTTTTTTTTTTTTAAGCTAATTGATCCTTAGAAGGGTTTTATAATGTGTCACTTATGTAGCTAATACATGTTATTTATGATTATTAAAATAAGAGCGACGGAAAAAGTTGTTGGCTATTGGATACCGTTCTTCTCCGTCGCTCTATTTTGTACAATAGACATTAAGCTATTTACATGGTTAATATAAAGGATGAAAAATAAATAAAATAATAATAAACAAAACGACGAAGTAGTTCTGGCTATGGGATACCATCCTAATTCGCTATTCTGTTTTTACAAGTTGTGAATAAGAGTATGGGAAAGAGTGGGGTGACGAAAAGGTTTTGGCTGTAAGATACCGTTCCTGTTCGAAACCCCTGTTTGTGTTTTACAAATTTGTGTTATGTTATATCAGTGTGAATCTTAGTCGAAGCATGGACGTAGTGATTTTTAAGAGCAGTTGAAAACAATAAAAAAGAGAAAACTAATTAGAAAAAGAGTAACGTGCTAGCGTTGGAGTGTTTATGAGTTGAGTGTTTAGTGATTATCCATGGGTTTGACCTTGAGTGACACTGATATAAAATTGATTTGTTGATGTACATTGATAGACCAAAATAAACAGAAAAGGCAGATAGTTTAATCTGTATGTTGTTTATTGAGTGTTGTGAATAAATAAAAATGGGCAATTTTCTAAGTATAAGTTTAAGAATTAAGTTGATTTTGGTCGATCAGTGAGTATTGTATGTGTCTAAATATAAAGTATAAAGGGTTTGATTTTTACTGAATTTACTGTGATAAGATTATACATAGGAATAATGTGGTTTGGAAATGAGCTTAAACAAATGAAAAAATATAATAAATAAAAATGATGATAAACGAAAAATGGACCAAAGTGATTGTGTGAAAATATGTTGGAGTATTTGGAACTAGTTTTGCTTGAATTAAGAATTGGGATTCTTTTTTAATAGTTTAGGGGTTTTGTAATTTTAGTCCATTTTTGGTCCGTCACCCGTTTGTTAGAGGAATTTTACAAAAAAAAAAATATATGTTAGAATACTGTTTTGAAGAAGTATTGATTCAAATGAGCTAAACATTTTTAATGAGAGTTTATGAATTTGAACTTTTGGTTTAAACATGTTATAATAAAAATGAGAAAGAATAATAGTAATAAAATAATATAAAAAAAAAAAAAGGCCTAATGATTTGATTTGTGGATTTGTAGAGAAATAGAAATTAAAGTGAGCTGGATTTGGTGCTTCTATGTTCTTTGTGAATTCAAACAAACTTTTTCTTAACTAAACTAGGCTAATTTGAGAGTATACTAATGAGTGCTAAGTACAATGTTTACTAAGAGTAATGATTTATCCAAAATAGACTGAATAATATTAACCGGGGATGAGTCTTTTAAGTGAGAGTTGTGGTTAAATAATGTTTGACATAATAAAGTTGTTTGAGAATTTATATAGATTGAGTCTATTTTGGTCGGTCATTCTTCGTTTATAAAATTAATATTAACACTATCATTGCAAAAATATGGCTAAAATACTAATTGCGTTAAGTGATTCTTATATACAAAGATAAGTTTATTCGAATTGACAAAGAAGTATAGATATCTTTTGGTTGAATGAAATGAGGGGAGAAAAGTAAGTAAAAATAAACTATGGCTGTGACGGTGGTGAGATGTGTGGTAGTGTATGGCTTTATATGTGTGTGTGTGTGTGTGTTCCTTATGTTATTTAAGAGTGTGAAGGTTTGCGCGAATTTAATTCAGACATAATTTATTTTCGACTCTACGCGTGCTCGCATGGCTCGGACTTTGGGGCAGGTTGTGCTGTCTGCACGGTGTGTGGTGTCGGTTTTGGTGTTGTGTTTTTTATTGTGGTCCTTGCAGTTAATGCAGGAGGGGGTGGATGTGTCTGGTTCGGTGCAGGAGGAGGTGAAGTGTTCATCTCCGCATTTGGCGCAACTGGGAATGATTGATGGGCACCTACTCTTTGTGTGGCCGAACCCTTGGCATTGGCGACACTGAATGAAGGGTGAAAAGGTGTCGCAATGGACTCTCCTGTGGTCCAAGGCGACCCGTCCTAGGTCGAGGAATTTGCGCCATGCGGTGGGAGTGGTGTTTAAGACTACGTTATAGAGACTATCATTACGATTGTTTCTCTTAAATTTGATAGAAAATGTCTCGTTTTTCAGAGAGGGGTTTTGTTCTTTAATGGTGGTCAGCAGGTCTTTTTCCTCTAGGGACTTGTCGATTCCCTTAATGGTGATGAGGGGGTTCAGTCTCCTCTCGTCTTCGGCTTCTATACCCTCCGATTGGTTCAGTTTTGCCTTGGTGATGTTCTTGTGCTCCTCGCTTTCAAAAGAAAGCTTCAGTTTGACGTTTGAGAGCGGTGTGATTTTGGTGGGGGCGAAGCCGCACTCTCTGAAGTTTACCGCTTCTCGTACGTACAGGAGAAGTTCCTGTGTGGAGAAGCAGGGATCTCTGCTGACCACCAGTGAGGGGGCGGAGGGCGTTCTCGGTATGTCCGAGTTAGTTTTGGAGATAATCGTTGGGGGGGCCGGGGTCACTTTTTTGTGAATAGTAGGTTCTTCGCCGCCTTGTCTTGCCTTGTTTTGGCTGGCGGCTTCTGCGTAGGATTTGAGCTTAAGCTCAAACCTCTCTTCTCTCTGCTCCGCCTTTTCGTTTAGGGTTTGGAAATTTTCCTCTATTTTCCCGAGACTCTTGTGTACTTCTTCCTGAAGTACCTTGGCGGTGTTGGAGTGTGTGCTGGAGAGGCTGAGCCGGCACATTTCCAGCTTCTTGTTCTCCTCCTCCAGTTTCTGAATTTGGCGATTCAGGTTCTGGGTGAGGAGGCTGAGGGCTGTAATTTGTGCGGACTCAGCTGGGGGAGGCATTCCCTCGTCGGGATTTTGTGTGTGTCCCTGTGGCGGGACCCCTCTCTGTTTTGATTCTCCCTCGGCGTCTTTAAATAATTGGTGGAGTCGTCTCACCGCCACCGTGACCCCGGTTTTAATCTCGGTTTTGAGATTTCTCGACTCTGCTAGATGAGCGAGAGCTTTCATGAGGCACGATTTTGCCTCCTGCTCTCTCGAGGGTTTTTGTTTCATAGAAACAGTAGCATCGAGGTCTATCGTCTCGATGCTTTTGCGGATGGTGGAGGGTTTGGGCTGCGGCTGTAAAGGGGCCGCGTTCACCCTTTCCGCTGAAGCGGTCTTAGGGGAGGTGGTTTTTTTGGCAGGGGGGGTACGGATGCCAAACATGTTTTTTTTTTTTGAGAAAGAGTTCGAGGTGAAAGCGAAAGGGCAGTTTTGACAATCGGACGATTGAAACGATTTAGGTTTGTATTAATGACTTGTAACTTAAGTTGTGCAAGGAGGTAGGTGTGAATTTATGTGCTTTACCTCTTGCAGGAAACAGGAACTAAAAGTAACTAACTAACTAGCTAAAACAAAAATGAACGCAAAATGTTCCCTTTGAATTTTGCTGGAAGAGCACTAACTGGAACAAAAATGAACGCAAATGTTCCCTTTGAATTTTGCTGGAAGAGCACTAACTGGAACAAAAATGAACGCTAAATGTTCCCTTTGAATTTTGCTGGAAGAGCACTAACTGGAACAAAAATGAACGCTAATTGTTCCGTTTGAATTTTGCTGACGAGCAAAAAAAAAAAAAAAAAAAAAAAAGGTCGTTCAAGGTCACGCCAAATTGTCAAAAACCCTAAAATAAAAAAAACCAAAGCTTCGCTTTGGATAAAAATTGTAACCGTGTGGTCAAGTAAATATATTATAATAATTGTGTAAGTGTGTAAATATGTGTAAATATGTGTGAATATGTGTAAATATGTGTAAAAGTGTAAATATATTGATTTGAACAGACGCGGACAGTGACTATCAGAAAAAAACCAGCGACAAAAGAAATGAAATAAATGAATTTAAATAAATCTAGGACTTACTGGCTCGCGAAAAACTTTAAACAAATCAGAAGCACTACTTAGCACTGAGCACTTGAAACTTAAGGTCTCTTACAAAGTTCGTTTGGACGCACGAAGGAGAAGGCGGTGGTTGCACGTAACTGAATTTATTTGAAACTTGATGAACTTGAAGAAACAAACCGAACGAACAGTTGTTAACTTGGTGAAAACTATAACTGGAACCCGGTATAAGATCGTGTGACTGATGCGATAGCAAGGATGCGACGGTTAGGTTAGGTTAGGTTAGGTTAGGTTAGGTTAGGTTAGGTTAGGTTAGGTTAGGTTAGGTTAGGTTAGGTTAGGTTAGGTTAGGTTAGGTTAGGTTAGGTTAGGTTAGGTTAGGTTAGGTTAGGTTAGGTTAGGTTAGGTTAGGTTAGGTTAGGTTAGGTTAGGTTAGGTTAGGTTAGGTTAGGTTAGGTTAGGTTAGGTTAGGTTAGGTTAGGTTAGGTTAGGTTAGGTTAGGTTAGGTTAGGTTAGGTTAGGTTAGGTTAGGTTAGGTTAGGTTAGGTTAGGTTAGGTTAGGTTAGGTTAGGTTAGGTTAGGTTAGGTTAGGTTAGGTTAGGTTAGGTTAGGTTAGGTTAGGTTAGGTTAGGTTAGGTTAGGTTAGGTTAGGTTAGGTTAGGTTAGGTTAGGTTAGGTTAGGTTAGGTTAGGTTAGGTTAGGTTAGGTTAGGTTAGGTTAGGTTAGGTTAGGTTAGGTTAGGTTAGGTTAGGTTAGGTTAGGTTAGGTTAGGTTAGGTTAGGTTAGGTTAGGTTAGGTTAGGTTAGGTTAGGTTAGGTTAGGTTAGGTTAGGTTAGGTTAGGTTAGGTTAGGTTAGGTTAGGTTAGGTTAGGTTAGGTTAGGTTAGGTTAGGTTAGGTTAGGTTAGGTTAGGTTAGGTTAGGTTAGGTTAGGTTAGGTTAGGTTAGGTTAGGTTAGGTTAGGTTAGGTTAGGTTAGGTTAGGTTAGGTTAGGTTAGGTTAGGTTAGGTTAGGTTAGGTTAGGTTAGGTTAGGTTAGGTTAGGTTAGGTTAGGTTAGGTTAGGTTAGGTTAGGTTAGGTTAGGTTAGGTTAGGTTAGGTTAGGTTAGGTTAGGTTAGGTTAGGTTAGGTTAGGTTAGGTTAGGTTAGGTTAGGTTAGGTTAGGTTAGGTTAGGTTAGGTTAGGTTAGGTTAGGTTAGGTTAGGTTAGGTTAGGTTAGGTTAGGTTAGGTTAGGTTAGGTTAGGTTAGGTTAGGTTAGGTTAGGTTAGGTTAGGTTAGGTTAGGTTAGGTTAGGTTAGGTTAGGTTAGGTTAGGTTAGGTTAGGTTAGGTTAGGTTAGGTTAGGTTAGGTTAGGTTAGGTTAGGTTAGGTTAGGTTAGGTTAGGTTAGGTTAGGTTAGGTTAGGTTAGGTTAGGTTAGGTTAGGTTAGGTTAGGTTAGGTTAGGTTAGGTTAGGTTAGGTTAGGTTAGGTTAGGTTAGGTTAGGTTAGGTTAGGTTAGGTTAGGTTAGGTTAGGTTAGGTTAGGTTAGGTTAGGTTAGGTTAGGTTAGGTTAGGTTAGGTTAGGTTAGGTTAGGTTAGGTTAGGTTAGGTTAGGTTAGGTTAGGTTAGGTTAGGTTAGGTTAGGTTAGGTTAGGTTAGGTTAGGTTAGGTTAGGTTAGGTTAGGTTAGGTTAGGTTAGGTTAGGTTAGGTTAGGTTAGGTTAGGTTAGGTTAGGTTAGGTTAGGTTAGGTTAGGTTAGGTTAGGTTAGGTTAGGTTAGGTTAGGTTAGGTTAGGTTAGGTTAGGTTAGGTTAGGTTAGGTTAGGTTAGGTTAGGTTAGGTTAGGTTAGGTTAGGTTAGGTTAGGTTAGGTTAGGTTAGGTTAGGTTAGGTTAGGTTAGGTTAGGTTAGGTTAGGTTAGGTTAGGTTAGGTTAGGTTAGGTTAGGTTAGGTTAGGTTAGGTTAGGTTAGGTTAGGTTAGGTTAGGTTAGGTTAGGTTAGGTTAGGTTAGGTTAGGTTAGGTTAGGTTAGGTTAGGTTAGGTTAGGTTAGGTTAGGTTAGGTTAGGTTAGGTTAGGTTAGGTTAGGTTAGGTTAGGTTAGGTTAGGTTAGGTTAGGTTAGGTTAGGTTAGGTTAGGTTAGGTTAGGTTAGGTTAGGTTAGGTTAGGTTAGGTTAGGTTAGGTTAGGTTAGGTTAGGTTAGGTTAGGTTAGGTTAGGTTAGGTTAGGTTAGGTTAGGTTAGGTTAGGTTAGGTTAGGTTAGGTTAGGTTAGGTTAGGTTAGGTTAGGTTAGGTTAGGTTAGGTTAGGTTAGGTTAGGTTAGGTTAGGTTAGGTTAGGTTAGGTTAGGTTAGGTTAGGTTAGGTTAGGTTAGGTTAGGTTAGGTTAGGTTAGGTTAGGTTAGGTTAGGTTAGGTTAGGTTAGGTTAGGTTAGGTTAGGTTAGGTTAGGTTAGGTTAGGTTAGGTTAGGTTAGGTTAGGTTAGGTTAGGTTAGGTTAGGTTAGGTTAGGTTAGGTTAGGTTAGGTTAGGTTAGGTTAGGTTAGGTTAGGTTAGGTTAGGTTAGGTTAGGTTAGGTTAGGTTAGGTTAGGTTAGGTTAGGTTAGGTTAGGTTAGGTTAGGTTAGGTTAGGTTAGGTTAGGTTAGGTTAGGTTAGGTTAGGTTAGGTTAGGTTAGGTTAGGTTAGGTTAGGTTAGGTTAGGTTAGGTTAGGTTAGGTTAGGTTAGGTTAGGTTAGGTTAGGTTAGGTTAGGTTAGGTTAGGTTAGGTTAGGTTAGGTTAGGTTAGGTTAGGTTAGGTTAGGTTAGGTTAGGTTAGGTTAGGTTAGGTTAGGTTAGGTTAGGTTAGGTTAGGTTAGGTTAGGTTAGGTTAGGTTAGGTTAGGTTAGGTTAGGTTAGGTTAGGTTAGGTTAGGTTAGGTTAGGTTAGGTTAGGTTAGGTTAGGTTAGGTTAGGTTAGGTTAGGTTAGGTTAGGTTAGGTTAGGTTAGGTTAGGTTAGGTTAGGTTAGGTTAGGTTAGGTTAGGTTAGGTTAGGTTAGGTTAGGTTAGGTTAGGTTAGGTTAGGTTAGGTTAGGTTAGGTTAGGTTAGGTTAGGTTAGGTTAGGTTAGGTTAGGTTAGGTTAGGTTAGGTTAGGTTAGGTTAGGTTAGGTTAGGTTAGGTTAGGTTAGGTTAGGTTAGGTTAGGTTAGGTTAGGTTAGGTTAGGTTAGGTTAGGTTAGGTTAGGTTAGGTTAGGTTAGGTTAGGTTAGGTTAGGTTAGGTTAGGTTAGGTTAGGTTAGGTTAGGTTAGGTTAGGTTAGGTTAGGTTAGGTTAGGTTAGGTTAGGTTAGGTTAGGTTAGGTTAGGTTAGGTTAGGTTAGGTTAGGTTAGGTTAGGTTAGGTTAGGTTAGGTTAGGTTAGGTTAGGTTAGGTTAGGTTAGGTTAGGTTAGGTTAGGTTAGGTTAGGTTAGGTTAGGTTAGGTTAGGTTAGGTTAGGTTAGGTTAGGTTAGGTTAGGTTAGGTTAGGTTAGGTTAGGTTAGGTTAGGTTAGGTTAGGTTAGGTTAGGTTAGGTTAGGTTAGGTTAGGTTAGGTTAGGTTAGGTTAGGTTAGGTTAGGTTAGGTTAGGTTAGGTTAGGTTAGGTTAGGTTAGGTTAGGTTAGGTTAGGTTAGGTTAGGTTAGGTTAGGTTAGGTTAGGTTAGGTTAGGTTAGGTTAGGTTAGGTTAGGTTAGGTTAGGTTAGGTTAGGTTAGGTTAGGTTAGGTTAGGTTAGGTTAGGTTAGGTTAGGTTAGGTTAGGTTAGGTTAGGTTAGGTTAGGTTAGGTTAGGTTAGGTTAGGTTAGGTTAGGTTAGGTTAGGTTAGGTTAGGTTAGGTTAGGTTAGGTTAGGTTAGGTTAGGTTAGGTTAGGTTAGGTTAGGTTAGGTTAGGTTAGGTTAGGTTAGGTTAGGTTAGGTTAGGTTAGGTTAGGTTAGGTTAGGTTAGGTTAGGTTAGGTTAGGTTAGGTTAGGTTAGGTTAGGTTAGGTTAGGTTAGGTTAGGTTAGGTTAGGTTAGGTTAGGTTAGGTTAGGTTAGGTTAGGTTAGGTTAGGTTAGGTTAGGTTAGGTTAGGTTAGGTTAGGTTAGGTTAGGTTAGGTTAGGTTAGGTTAGGTTAGGTTAGGTTAGGTTAGGTTAGGTTAGGTTAGGTTAGGTTAGGTTAGGTTAGGTTAGGTTAGGTTAGGTTAGGTTAGGTTAGGTTAGGTTAGGTTAGGTTAGGTTAGGTTAGGTTAGGTTAGGTTAGGTTAGGTTAGGTTAGGTTAGGTTAGGTTAGGTTAGGTTAGGTTAGGTTAGGTTAGGTTAGGTTAGGTTAGGTTAGGTTAGGTTAGGTTAGGTTAGGTTAGGTTAGGTTAGGTTAGGTTAGGTTAGGTTAGGTTAGGTTAGGTTAGGTTAGGTTAGGTTAGGTTAGGTTAGGTTAGGTTAGGTTAGGTTAGGTTAGGTTAGGTTAGGTTAGGTTAGGTTAGGTTAGGTTAGGTTAGGTTAGGTTAGGTTAGGTTAGGTTAGGTTAGGTTAGGTTAGGTTAGGTTAGGTTAGGTTAGGTTAGGTTAGGTTAGGTTAGGTTAGGTTAGGTTAGGTTAGGTTAGGTTAGGTTAGGTTAGGTTAGGTTAGGTTAGGTTAGGTTAGGTTAGGTTAGGTTAGGTTAGGTTAGGTTAGGTTAGGTTAGGTTAGGTTAGGTTAGGTTAGGTTAGGTTAGGTTAGGTTAGGTTAGGTTAGGTTAGGTTAGGTTAGGTTAGGTTAGGTTAGGTTAGGTTAGGTTAGGTTAGGTTAGGTTAGGTTAGGTTAGGTTAGGTTAGGTTAGGTTAGGTTAGGTTAGGTTAGGTTAGGTTAGGTTAGGTTAGGTTAGGTTAGGTTAGGTTAGGTTAGGTTAGGTTAGGTTAGGTTAGGTTAGGTTAGGTTAGGTTAGGTTAGGTTAGGTTAGGTTAGGTTAGGTTAGGTTAGGTTAGGTTAGGTTAGGTTAGGTTAGGTTAGGTTAGGTTAGGTTAGGTTAGGTTAGGTTAGGTTAGGTTAGGTTAGGTTAGGTTAGGTTAGGTTAGGTTAGGTTAGGTTAGGTTAGGTTAGGTTAGGTTAGGTTAGGTTAGGTTAGGTTAGGTTAGGTTAGGTTAGGTTAGGTTAGGTTAGGTTAGGTTAGGTTAGGTTAGGTTAGGTTAGGTTAGGTTAGGTTAGGTTAGGTTAGGTTAGGTTAGGTTAGGTTAGGTTAGGTTAGGTTAGGTTAGGTTAGGTTAGGTTAGGTTAGGTTAGGTTAGGTTAGGTTAGGTTAGGTTAGGTTAGGTTAGGTTAGGTTAGGTTAGGTTAGGTTAGGTTAGGTTAGGTTAGGTTAGGTTAGGTTAGGTTAGGTTAGGTTAGGTTAGGTTAGGTTAGGTTAGGTTAGGTTAGGTTAGGTTAGGTTAGGTTAGGTTAGGTTAGGTTAGGTTAGGTTAGGTTAGGTTAGGTTAGGTTAGGTTAGGTTAGGTTAGGTTAGGTTAGGTTAGGTTAGGTTAGGTTAGGTTAGGTTAGGTTAGGTTAGGTTAGGTTAGGTTAGGTTAGGTTAGGTTAGGTTAGGTTAGGTTAGGTTAGGTTAGGTTAGGTTAGGTTAGGTTAGGTTAGGTTAGGTTAGGTTAGGTTAGGTTAGGTTAGGTTAGGTTAGGTTAGGTTAGGTTAGGTTAGGTTAGGTTAGGTTAGGTTAGGTTAGGTTAGGTTAGGTTAGGTTAGGTTAGGTTAGGTTAGGTTAGGTTAGGTTAGGTTAGGTTAGGTTAGGTTAGGTTAGGTTAGGTTAGGTTAGGTTAGGTTAGGTTAGGTTAGGTTAGGTTAGGTTAGGTTAGGTTAGGTTAGGTTAGGTTAGGTTAGGTTAGGTTAGGTTAGGTTAGGTTAGGTTAGGTTAGGTTAGGTTAGGTTAGGTTAGGTTAGGTTAGGTTAGGTTAGGTTAGGTTAGGTTAGGTTAGGTTAGGTTAGGTTAGGTTAGGTTAGGTTAGGTTAGGTTAGGTTAGGTTAGGTTAGGTTAGGTTAGGTTAGGTTAGGTTAGGTTAGGTTAGGTTAGGTTAGGTTAGGTTAGGTTAGGTTAGGTTAGGTTAGGTTAGGTTAGGTTAGGTTAGGTTAGGTTAGGTTAGGTTAGG
>OX637263.1:30000-47500 GCA_951799465.1 Leptophobia aripa | reverse complement strand
GGCGCAACTGGGAATGATTGATGGGCACCTACTCTTTGTGTGGCCGAACCCTTGGCATTGGCGACACTGAATGAAGGGTGAAAAGGTGTCGCAATGGACTCTCCTGTGATCCAAGGCGACCCGTCCTAGGTCGAGGAATTTGCGCCATGCGGTGGGAGTGGTGTTTAAGACTACGTTATAGAGACTATCATTACGATTGTTTCTCTTAAATTTGATAGAAAATGTCTCGTTTTTCAGAGAGGGGTTTTGTTCTTTAATGGTGGTCAGCAGGTCTTTTTCCTCTAGGGACTTGTCGATTCCCTTAATGGTGATGAGGGGGTTCAGTCTCCTCTCGTCTTCGGCTTCTATACCCTCCGATTGGTTCAGTTTTGCCTTGGTGATGTTCTTGTGCTCCTCGCTTTCAAAAGAAAGCTTCAGTTTGACGTTTGAGAGCGGTGTGATTTTGGTGGGGGCGAAGCCGCACTCTCTGAAGTTTACCGCTTCTCGTACGTACAGGAGAAGTTCCTGTGTGGAGAAGCAGGGATCTCTGCTGACCACCAGTGAGGGGGCGGAGGGCGTTCTCGGTATGTCCGAGTTAGTTTTGGAGATAATCGTTGGGGGGGCCGGGGTCACTTTTTTGTGAATAGTAGGTTCTTCGCCGCCTTGTCTTGCCTTGTTTTGGCTGGCGGCTTCTGCGTAGGATTTGAGCTTAAGCTCAAACCTCTCTTCTCTCTGCTCCGCCTTTTCGTTTAGGGTTTGGAAATTTTCCTCTATTTTCCCGAGACTCTTGTGTACTTCTTCCTGAAGTACCTTGGCGGTGTTGGAGTGTGTGCTGGAGAGGCTGAGCCGGCACATTTCCAGCTTCTTGTTCTCCTCCTCCAGTTTCTGAATTTGGCGATTCAGGTTCTGGGTGAGGAGGCCGAGGGCTGTAATTTGTGCGGACTCAGCTGGGGGAGGCATTCCCTCGTCGGGATTTTGTGTGTGTCCCTGTGGCGGGACCCCTCTCTGTTTTGATTCTCCCTCGGCGTCTTTAAATAATTGGTGGAGTCGTCTCACCGCCACCGTGACCCCGGTTTTAATCTCGGTTTTGAGATTTCTCGACTCTGCTAGATGAGCGAGAGCTTTCATGAGGCACGATTTTGCCTCCTGCTCTCTCGAGGGTTTTTGTTTCATAGAAACAGTAGCATCGAGGTCTATCGTCTCGATGCTTTTGCGGATGGTGGAGGGTTTGGGCTGCGGCTGTAAAGGGGCCGCGTTCACCCTTTCCGCTGAAGCGGTCTTAGGGGAGGTGGTTTTTTTGGCAGGGGGGGTACGGATGCCAAACATGTTTTTTTTTTTTGAGGAAGAGTTCGAGGTGAAAGCGACAGGGCAGTTTTGACAATCGGACGATTGAAACGATTTAGGTTTGTATTAATGACTTATAACTTAAGTTGTGCAAGGAGGTAGGTGTGAATTTATGTGCTTTACCTCTTGCAGGAAACAGGAACTAGAAGTAACTAACTAACTAACTAAAACAAAAATGAACGCAAAATGTTCCCTTTGAATTTTGCTGGAAGAGCACTAACTGGAACAAAAATGAACGCAAATGTTCCCTTTGAATTTTGCTGGAAGAGCACTAACCGGAACAAAAATGAACGCTAAATGTTCCCTTTGAATTTTGCTGGAAGAGCACTAACTGGAACAAAAATGAACGCTAAATGTTCCCTTTGAATTTTGCTGGAAGAGCACTAACTGGAACAAAAATGAACGCTAAATGTTCCCTTTGAATTTTGCTGGAAGAGCACTAACTGGAACAAAAATGAACGCTAAATGTTCCCTTTGAATTTTGCTGGAAGAGCACTAACTGGAACAAAAATGAACGCTAAATGTTCCCTTTGAATTTTGCTGGAAGAGCACTAACTGGAACAAAAATAAACGCTAAATGTTCCCTTTGAATTTTGCTGACGAGCAAAAAAAAAAAAAAAAAAAAAAAAAAAAAAAAAAAAAAAAAAAAAAAAAAACCTCGTTCAAGGTCACGTCAAATTGCCAAAAACCCTAAAATAAAAAAAATTGGATAAAAATTGTAACCGTGTGGTCAAGTAAATATATTATAATAATTGTGTAAGTGTGTAAATATGTGTAAATATGTGTGAATATGTGTAAATATGTGTAAAAGTGTAAATATATTGATTTGAACAGACGCGGACAGTGACTATCAGAAAAAAACCAGCGACAAAAGAAATGAAATAAATGAATTTAAATAAATCTAGGACTTACTGGCTCGCGAAAAACTTTAAACAAATCAGAAGCACTACTTAGCACTGAGCACTTGAAACTTAAGGTCTCTTACAAAGTTCGTTTGGACGCACGAAGGAGAAGGCGGTGGTTGCACGTAACTGAATTATTGAACTTGATGAACTTGAAGAAACAAACCGAACGAACAGTTGTTAACTTGGTGAAAACTATAACTGGAACCCGGTATAAGATCGTGTGACTGATGCGATAGCAAGGATGCGACTGAGTTGTGACTATGTTTGCGCGACGCTGTAACCCTTCCCCGAAAAAGCAGGTAGTCGGTTTGTTTTTGTCACGGGCGAATTTGAGTGAAATCTAAGGTTTTTTTAAAAAATTTAAATTATTTTTTGCAAGGAATTTACTTTAGTTAACTAGGAGAATTCGAATTAATTGCAAATAATTGCTTACTTGGATGAATTTATTTTTAGGAGAATTTACTTTAATATTTTTTAAAGAAAATGAAAATTTTACTATTTTGAAAAAAAAAAAAGAATGACTTTTGGACTCTAACTATTATTGAAAGGGCTTTATTAATTTATTTGTTTGAAGCGAAAAAGTTATTGTTTAGAAAGTATGCTACTTTAGGGATGTTAATGCAAAATGTTTTAGACTTTAATTATTTGAAAAGTTTAAACAGAGGGAATGCAACCTTAGGAATTTAACAAAATGGCCGAAGACAATGACTTTTATTAGCGCGGCTGCAGCAGGTAAGCGCTGCAGGTATTTTATGACTTTTACGGGATGACTATTTGGTTTATTACAAAAAATTACTAATTTATAATTTGTATGAGTCTTTTATAAAAAAGAAGGAAATACAATATTTATGCCTGCAAGTAAAAACGAAGTGAAGACAAATGTAAAATAAAATAATATACCGCTTCCGATAAAAATTGTAACCGTGTGGTCAAGTAAATATATTATAATAATTGTGTAAGTGTGTAAATATGTGTAAATATGTGTGAATATGTGTAAATATGTGTAAAAGTGTAAATATATTGATTTGAACAGACGCGGACAGTGACTATCAGAAAAAAACCAGCGACAAAAGAAATGAAATAAATGAATTTAAATAAATCTAGGACTTACTGGCTCGCGAAAAACTTTAAACAAATCAGAAGCACTACTTAGCACTGAGCACTTGAAACTTAAGGTCTCTTACAAAGTTCGTTTGGACGCACGAAGGAGAAGGCGGTGGTTGCACGTAACTGAATTATTGAACTTGATGAACTTGAAGAAACAAACCGAACGAACAGTTGTTAACTTGGTGAAAACTATAACTGGAACCCGGTATAAGATCGTGTGACTGATGCGATAGCAAGGATGCGACTGGTTAGGTTAGGTTAGGTTAGGTTAGGTTAGGTTAGGTTAGGTTAGGTTAGGTTAGGTTAGGTTAGGTTAGGTTAGGTTAGGTTAGGTTAGGTTAGGTTAGGTTAGGTTAGGTTAGGTTAGGTTAGGTTAGGTTAGGTTAGGTTAGGTTAGGTTAGGTTAGGTTAGGTTAGGTTAGGTTAGGTTAGGTTAGGTTAGGTTAGGTTAGGTTAGGTTAGGTTAGGTTAGGTTAGGTTAGGTTAGGTTAGGTTAGGTTAGGTTAGGTTAGGTTAGGTTAGGTTAGGTTAGGTTAGGTTAGGTTAGGTTAGGTTAGGTTAGGTTAGGTTAGGTTAGGTTAGGTTAGGTTAGGTTAGGTTAGGTTAGGTTAGGTTAGGTTAGGTTAGGTTAGGTTAGGTTAGGTTAGGTTAGGTTAGGTTAGGTTAGGTTAGGTTAGGTTAGGTTAGGTTAGGTTAGGTTAGGTTAGGTTAGGTTAGGTTAGGTTAGGTTAGGTTAGGTTAGGTTAGGTTAGGTTAGGTTAGGTTAGGTTAGGTTAGGTTAGGTTAGGTTAGGTTAGGTTAGGTTAGGTTAGGTTAGGTTAGGTTAGGTTAGGTTAGGTTAGGTTAGGTTAGGTTAGGTTAGGTTAGGTTAGGTTAGGTTAGGTTAGGTTAGGTTAGGTTAGGTTAGGTTAGGTTAGGTTAGGTTAGGTTAGGTTAGGTTAGGTTAGGTTAGGTTAGGTTAGGTTAGGTTAGGTTAGGTTAGGTTAGGTTAGGTTAGGTTAGGTTAGGTTAGGTTAGGTTAGGTTAGGTTAGGTTAGGTTAGGTTAGGTTAGGTTAGGTTAGGTTAGGTTAGGTTAGGTTAGGTTAGGTTAGGTTAGGTTAGGTTAGGTTAGGTTAGGTTAGGTTAGGTTAGGTTAGGTTAGGTTAGGTTAGGTTAGGTTAGGTTAGGTTAGGTTAGGTTAGGTTAGGTTAGGTTAGGTTAGGTTAGGTTAGGTTAGGTTAGGTTAGGTTAGGTTAGGTTAGGTTAGGTTAGGTTAGGTTAGGTTAGGTTAGGTTAGGTTAGGTTAGGTTAGGTTAGGTTAGGTTAGGTTAGGTTAGGTTAGGTTAGGTTAGGTTAGGTTAGGTTAGGTTAGGTTAGGTTAGGTTAGGTTAGGTTAGGTTAGGTTAGGTTAGGTTAGGTTAGGTTAGGTTAGGTTAGGTTAGGTTAGGTTAGGTTAGGTTAGGTTAGGTTAGGTTAGGTTAGGTTAGGTTAGGTTAGGTTAGGTTAGGTTAGGTTAGGTTAGGTTAGGTTAGGTTAGGTTAGGTTAGGTTAGGTTAGGTTAGGTTAGGTTAGGTTAGGTTAGGTTAGGTTAGGTTAGGTTAGGTTAGGTTAGGTTAGGTTAGGTTAGGTTAGGTTAGGTTAGGTTAGGTTAGGTTAGGTTAGGTTAGGTTAGGTTAGGTTAGGTTAGGTTAGGTTAGGTTAGGTTAGGTTAGGTTAGGTTAGGTTAGGTTAGGTTAGGTTAGGTTAGGTTAGGTTAGGTTAGGTTAGGTTAGGTTAGGTTAGGTTAGGTTAGGTTAGGTTAGGTTAGGTTAGGTTAGGTTAGGTTAGGTTAGGTTAGGTTAGGTTAGGTTAGGTTAGGTTAGGTTAGGTTAGGTTAGGTTAGGTTAGGTTAGGTTAGGTTAGGTTAGGTTAGGTTAGGTTAGGTTAGGTTAGGTTAGGTTAGGTTAGGTTAGGTTAGGTTAGGTTAGGTTAGGTTAGGTTAGGTTAGGTTAGGTTAGGTTAGGTTAGGTTAGGTTAGGTTAGGTTAGGTTAGGTTAGGTTAGGTTAGGTTAGGTTAGGTTAGGTTAGGTTAGGTTAGGTTAGGTTAGGTTAGGTTAGGTTAGGTTAGGTTAGGTTAGGTTAGGTTAGGTTAGGTTAGGTTAGGTTAGGTTAGGTTAGGTTAGGTTAGGTTAGGTTAGGTTAGGTTAGGTTAGGTTAGGTTAGGTTAGGTTAGGTTAGGTTAGGTTAGGTTAGGTTAGGTTAGGTTAGGTTAGGTTAGGTTAGGTTAGGTTAGGTTAGGTTAGGTTAGGTTAGGTTAGGTTAGGTTAGGTTAGGTTAGGTTAGGTTAGGTTAGGTTAGGTTAGGTTAGGTTAGGTTAGGTTAGGTTAGGTTAGGTTAGGTTAGGTTAGGTTAGGTTAGGTTAGGTTAGGTTAGGTTAGGTTAGGTTAGGTTAGGTTAGGTTAGGTTAGGTTAGGTTAGGTTAGGTTAGGTTAGGTTAGGTTAGGTTAGGTTAGGTTAGGTTAGGTTAGGTTAGGTTAGGTTAGGTTAGGTTAGGTTAGGTTAGGTTAGGTTAGGTTAGGTTAGGTTAGGTTAGGTTAGGTTAGGTTAGGTTAGGTTAGGTTAGGTTAGGTTAGGTTAGGTTAGGTTAGGTTAGGTTAGGTTAGGTTAGGTTAGGTTAGGTTAGGTTAGGTTAGGTTAGGTTAGGTTAGGTTAGGTTAGGTTAGGTTAGGTTAGGTTAGGTTAGGTTAGGTTAGGTTAGGTTAGGTTAGGTTAGGTTAGGTTAGGTTAGGTTAGGTTAGGTTAGGTTAGGTTAGGTTAGGTTAGGTTAGGTTAGGTTAGGTTAGGTTAGGTTAGGTTAGGTTAGGTTAGGTTAGGTTAGGTTAGGTTAGGTTAGGTTAGGTTAGGTTAGGTTAGGTTAGGTTAGGTTAGGTTAGGTTAGGTTAGGTTAGGTTAGGTTAGGTTAGGTTAGGTTAGGTTAGGTTAGGTTAGGTTAGGTTAGGTTAGGTTAGGTTAGGTTAGGTTAGGTTAGGTTAGGTTAGGTTAGGTTAGGTTAGGTTAGGTTAGGTTAGGTTAGGTTAGGTTAGGTTAGGTTAGGTTAGGTTAGGTTAGGTTAGGTTAGGTTAGGTTAGGTTAGGTTAGGTTAGGTTAGGTTAGGTTAGGTTAGGTTAGGTTAGGTTAGGTTAGGTTAGGTTAGGTTAGGTTAGGTTAGGTTAGGTTAGGTTAGGTTAGGTTAGGTTAGGTTAGGTTAGGTTAGGTTAGGTTAGGTTAGGTTAGGTTAGGTTAGGTTAGGTTAGGTTAGGTTAGGTTAGGTTAGGTTAGGTTAGGTTAGGTTAGGTTAGGTTAGGTTAGGTTAGGTTAGGTTAGGTTAGGTTAGGTTAGGTTAGGTTAGGTTAGGTTAGGTTAGGTTAGGTTAGGTTAGGTTAGGTTAGGTTAGGTTAGGTTAGGTTAGGTTAGGTTAGGTTAGGTTAGGTTAGGTTAGGTTAGGTTAGGTTAGGTTAGGTTAGGTTAGGTTAGGTTAGGTTAGGTTAGGTTAGGTTAGGTTAGGTTAGGTTAGGTTAGGTTAGGTTAGGTTAGGTTAGGTTAGGTTAGGTTAGGTTAGGTTAGGTTAGGTTAGGTTAGGTTAGGTTAGGTTAGGTTAGGTTAGGTTAGGTTAGGTTAGGTTAGGTTAGGTTAGGTTAGGTTAGGTTAGGTTAGGTTAGGTTAGGTTAGGTTAGGTTAGGTTAGGTTAGGTTAGGTTAGGTTAGGTTAGGTTAGGTTAGGTTAGGTTAGGTTAGGTTAGGTTAGGTTAGGTTAGGTTAGGTTAGGTTAGGTTAGGTTAGGTTAGGTTAGGTTAGGTTAGGTTAGGTTAGGTTAGGTTAGGTTAGGTTAGGTTAGGTTAGGTTAGGTTAGGTTAGGTTAGGTTAGGTTAGGTTAGGTTAGGTTAGGTTAGGTTAGGTTAGGTTAGGTTAGGTTAGGTTAGGTTAGGTTAGGTTAGGTTAGGTTAGGTTAGGTTAGGTTAGGTTAGGTTAGGTTAGGTTAGGTTAGGTTAGGTTAGGTTAGGTTAGGTTAGGTTAGGTTAGGTTAGGTTAGGTTAGGTTAGGTTAGGTTAGGTTAGGTTAGGTTAGGTTAGGTTAGGTTAGGTTAGGTTAGGTTAGGTTAGGTTAGGTTAGGTTAGGTTAGGTTAGGTTAGGTTAGGTTAGGTTAGGTTAGGTTAGGTTAGGTTAGGTTAGGTTAGGTTAGGTTAGGTTAGGTTAGGTTAGGTTAGGTTAGGTTAGGTTAGGTTAGGTTAGGTTAGGTTAGGTTAGGTTAGGTTAGGTTAGGTTAGGTTAGGTTAGGTTAGGTTAGGTTAGGTTAGGTTAGGTTAGGTTAGGTTAGGTTAGGTTAGGTTAGGTTAGGTTAGGTTAGGTTAGGTTAGGTTAGGTTAGGTTAGGTTAGGTTAGGTTAGGTTAGGTTAGGTTAGGTTAGGTTAGGTTAGGTTAGGTTAGGTTAGGTTAGGTTAGGTTAGGTTAGGTTAGGTTAGGTTAGGTTAGGTTAGGTTAGGTTAGGTTAGGTTAGGTTAGGTTAGGTTAGGTTAGGTTAGGTTAGGTTAGGTTAGGTTAGGTTAGGTTAGGTTAGGTTAGGTTAGGTTTTTTTTTTTTTTTTTTTTTTTTTTTTATTAATTGGTCCTTTAGAAGGCTCACATGTTTCGCATTGAGTTTATAATACAATTTAATGAATAAATTAGTAAAATAAAACCGGAGTGACAGAAGAGTTTTTGGCTATTTGATACCTTTCTTATTTGTCACTCCGTTTTGTACATAGGAGGTAATCGATGAGACGTTATATAAAGAGAAAACAAAAGGTGAATATAATATTGAACATTGAGTTATGACTAAAAAGCAGAATTAAAGTGGTCAAATCATGGGCTTTGACTAGATGCCGGTGCTTAAGCTGCCGGCCTAAAATAAAATGTGAGGCGCATAGTGATGTAGGTGAATAGGAGAGTTGCCGGATGATTTGACCAATTTATTACTGGAGTACTTAAACTAACTTTTAACCTTAAATAAGCCTTCATCTAGTGACTATAAACAATAAAAGGAAAATAAATTAATTACATAAAAAGATAAAGAAGTCAGCTAGGTGAGGCGATACATGTCTAAAAGCGATTATTTATAAAAAACATGTCTAAAATAAAATAAAAAAAAAATATAAAAAAAAAAATATAAAAAAATTGTCTCTATATAATGTTGAAAAAAATACTTATAATAATTAAGTTGAGCTGATTAAAGTAAAAAAATGAAAAACAAAGTCAATCTGTTGTGAGGTCAAGTGTTGTGTGTCGGGTACCAGGGGGGGTAGGTTCATGGTTGAACTCTTTTAGGCTGTCTATTATTTTAGTAACGAAAGCTACGAGTGAGTCGGTTTCGGTTTGGGTTAGGAGGTTAAATGAGAAAGGGTTGGGGCATGTGTCCTTGCACATTTGGACGTGGTTGTGCCTATGGATGGTGTATCTGGGGCATGTTTCTAGTAGGTGTTTGAGTGTTTGTGTGGTGTGTTGGTCGCATGGACATGTATCGTTGTCTTTGATTTTGAACCTGTAAAGGTAGTCCTTTGAAAAGGAATGCCCCGTAATGAATTGGGTCAGTTGGAAAGAAACGCGTGTAGACATAAAGAATTTTTGGATGTCGCCGAGTGTGGGAAATATGTTCGCCGTGAAGCGGCCTTTGTTGTCAGATTTATATCTCTCGTTTGATTTGTGTAATGTGTCTTTTTTAATAATTGATTTTAGGTGCGAGAGTGGACAAGCGATGTGTTCAGCGGAACGGTGTAGTTGCGAGGCTCTATTAGCGGCACGGTCGGCGGCCTCGTTACCGCGGTCACCGGAGTGACCCTTAACCCATTGAAATTGGACTTGTGAGTTAGAATCTAGCGCTTTGATGTCGCGTAAAGTTGTGTTTATTTGATGGACGATCGGGTGTGTATTAGAGATGTTTTTTAGTGCCGCTAATGATGATTGTGAATCTGTGTAGATAATGGAGTGTTTGTGTCTTTGTTTAAGGATGTGAATGGTTGCGCGATGAATTGCGTATAGTTCCGCCTGAAAGACCGTGCAGGTGTCGTGTAGCTTGAAGAGCTTTGTGTGTGTAGGTGTTTCTGTATCTAGTTGGAAAACCACGAACGCCGCTCCGACCGACTGGTTCTCTTGCTTGCTACCGTCCGTGTAGATGTGTGTGGCGGTAGGGTCTGATGGGTTGGTGTTTCTACCCGTACGAATAGGTGAGCGTTCAACGGGGTGTAGTAGCTCAGAGAAAGGTGTAGGGGTTTCGATGGGTATGTCAGAGGGAAGCCGGTGTGTGAGCCTATTGACTCTGACGCTCTCCAATTCGGCTATTTCCAATACTTTAAGATCGAGTGGTGTTATTCTCGCTAAAGCAGTAGCTGCGCACGTGGAGATGGTGCGAAATCCGCGGATAATTTTTATTGAAAATAGCCTTTGGACGGCGTTGAGTTTGCGGCGTATACTTTTTTTGTGGGCGGCGTGCCCCCAGATACTAGAGGCGTATGTTACTATGGGCTCAATTGTGTTGAGGTAAATAGTTCGTAGGTTTTCGGGATGAGGGCCCCAAGTGGGTCTTGTGTATAGCGCCAATTTTTGGAAAATTTTGGACGCTTTGTCTGTGATGTAATTGATGTGTTCGTTGAAGTTAAGTTTACGGTCGATAATGACGCCTAAAAGTTTGATGCTATTTTGAAAGCTAAGAGGGGTTCCGTTGAATGAGATCTGACAATGCAGAGCTTTATCGCTGAAAGCTATGCATTGTGTTTTCTCGGGGCCAAAGGTGAGCTTTACATTCGTGCCCCAGCGACGAATGAGCTCTAGTGTGTGGTTAGTGTTATTTTGTAGAGTGTGTAGATTAGGCGCGGAGCAGATAAGGAGGACGTCGTCCGCGTAAGCCTGTAGAGAGCACCCTTCTGGTAGTTTTGTCTCTAAAAGTGTGTTGAGGATGGTGTTCCAAAGGATGGGGCCGCAGGCGGAGCCTTGGACACAACCTTTTTGTGTGTTTTTCGTGTGTTTGTGTTGTCCCATGTGTAATGAGACAGAGCGGTCGGTGAGGTAACTGTTAATGAGCCGAAAGATGTTGAGTGGGCAGTTAATGCGACGAAGGCCGTCTAGTACGGCCGGCCACCATGCGTTGTCAAATGCTGCCTTGATGTCAAGTGAGACAGCAATGACCAGTTCCTTGTTGCCTTTTGCTAGTCTTATTGAATCTACAGCCTGTTTGATGGCGTGGACTGTGCTGGTTTGTTCGGTGAAGCCGAATTGATTACGGTTCAGTAGTTTGAGTCTGTGGGCTTTGAAGGTTAGTCTTTTAATGAAAAGTTTTTCTAAGACTTTCCCGAATACGGGTATTAGGCCTATGGGGCGGTATGAGCCGAGTTCGGTGTAGTTGGTTTTACCCGGTTTTGGTATGACTTTAACTATTGCCTCCTTCCACGCGGAGGGAAAGTGAGAAATCTCTAGGCAACAGTTGTAGAGTTTAGTTATAAACTCGGGGAACAATTGAGCAAACACCGTACATATGTCGCTCGTTAGGTGATCGTTTCCGGGGGCTTTGGTGTGACTGATAGATTGGAATTGTTCCATTATCTCGTCGGTGGTGAAAGCCGGTTCGTCCTCCGTGTCCGGGAGGACTTGAGAGGCGCCCCTGATGTCGCGGTGTTTGCTCGTTGTGTCCGGTAAGTCGTCGGGGTAAAAATGGTTCAGTAGCGCTTGAGCCGTTTCTGATTCAGTGTTGGTGTAGGTGTTGTTGATTTTAAGTGTGCTAGGTTGTATGTTGGGTGTGCAATGCTTGAGGAGCTTGTTCGTTATGGACCATGCGTCGTCCTTGCCCTGGGACTCGCAGAATGTTTTAAAGCTTTCTGTCGAGGCTCGGCGCATCTCCGACGCATAGTTGAGTTTAGTGTCGCGATAGGTGTCAATGAGGTCGGGGGGAATGGGTGTGTTATGGCGCTTGTGGCTATGTAGTCGCCTGTGTAGTGCTAAACATTCGGCTTTGAGCGTTTGTAAGTGTGTATTCCAGAAGGGTGGTCTGGGTTTGGGCTTGTGTCCTTTGATGGGCAACGTTAAAGTGCACACTTCGTTAATTATTTTGCTGGTGAGTTCCACAACGGAGTCTAGCTCCGATGGTGTAATAATATTGAAGTTGGTGTCGAGAAGCGTGCAGTTGTTAACATTGGTCATCAGCTGTTCCTTGAGAGAGTGCCAGTTGGCGTGTGTGGTGTTGTATTTGAATGTGCTGTGGTTGCATGAGGGAGACGGAGGGTCGTTGTTCAAGTTAATTTTGAACGTGATGGGGTTGTGCTGTGACGAAGTGAACAGGCCCGGACGCACTTTCCAGCCAGAGATGTTGTTAAATATATTGGCTGAGGTTAGTGTGAGGTCGATAATGGATGATCGGTGTCGACCGTGCGTTATCGTTTCGAAGGTGGGCGTGTCCCCTGCGTTACAGACGTTTAGATCCGTGGCGGCGATGAGGTCGACGACCTCATATCCGCGTGGATTGTGTTTAGTGTGTGTCCTACCTCCCCAGAGTGGGTGCCACGCGTTGAAGTCACCGCAGACTATGATTCGAGCATTTGTGTGCGCCTTGATAAAATGCTCTAATGCAACGAGTGTGTTGTTGTTGTCCGATTTGGGTTCGATGTATACGGACGCGATGTACAGGTGTGAGGTGCGTGTCGGAATAGAGATAACGGTGAGGTTATCGGTGGAGTATTGAGACAGAAGTAGTGCGTTGATGTGTGGTTTGGTGATGATGCATGCTTTCGTATGCCCACCTTTGTTGGCTTGGTAAACCCGGAGGCCATGTGTTTGTCTAACTGTATTGAGTTTACCGGTGTAGGGTTCGGAGATTGTGGCTATGTCCGTGTTTGTGGTGTTGAGGTGAATGTGTAGTTCGTGCAACGCATTGCGAGACCTGTCGAGGTTCGCTTGTGTGATTGAAAGTGTCCCTATTGTTTTGTTAGACATAGTTGGTTTTGGCTTCAACGCGGGCGCGCATGGCGCTTAATTTGGGGCAGGTAGTGCTGTCTGCGCGGTGGGTGGTGTCTGTTTTGGTGTTGTGTTGCGCATTGTGTTCTTTGCAATTGATGCAGGTCGGGGTGTGAGAGGCTGCTTTGTCACAGTCCGAGGTGTTGTGTGTGTGTGCGCATTTTGCGCAGGTGGGTTGTGTGGCCGGGCACCTGTTTTTAGTGTGTCCGAAGCCCTGGCATTGTCTACATTGTAGAAAGGGGGTGAAAGTTTCGCAATGTACCCGTGCACATCCTATGGCGACGCGACCTAACTCCGTAAACTTGCGCCAAGAGGAAGATGTGGTGGACAGGATGACGTTATAAAGTTGGTCGTTCCTGTTGTTCCTTCTGAATTTTAAAAAGAAGGACTCATTTTTAAGAGAAGGGTTCTGGTCCCTAATAGTCGCGAGAAGATCTTCCTCTTTGGTGTCTTTATTAATGCCTTTTATGTGAATAAGTGGATTGATCCGCCTTTCTTCCTCGGCTCGTAGAGCGGGGGATTTGTTGATTTGGGCGAGAGCGTGCCGTTTATTTGCCTCGGTTTCGAAGTTTATTCTAATTTTCCCCTTTGAGAGCGGGGTGATTTTGAGCGGTGCGTAACCGCCTTCCCTAAAGTTAATAGTTTGTCTAATTTTTTCCACGAGACCTTTTGGCGAGGCACATTCTCCGCTGATAACCAAAGAGGGGGTGGAGGGCGTTCTCGGTATCTCCGAGTGAGATTTCGAGGTGATCGTTGGGGGGGCCGGGGTCACTTTTTTGTGGATAATAGGTACGCCGCCTTGTATTGCCTTGTTTTGGCAGGCGGCGTCTGCGTAAGATTTGAGCTTAAGCTCAAACCTCTCCTCTCTTTTCTCCGCCTTTTCATTTTGGGTTTTGAAAATTTCTTCAATTTTCCCCAAACTGTTATGTACTTCTTCTTGAAGTACCTTGGCGGTGTTGGAGTGTGTATTTGAGAGACTGAGCCGGCACATTTCCAGCTTCTTGTTCTCCTCCTCCAGTTTCTGAATTTGTTGATTCAGGTTCTGGGTGAGCAGGCCGAGGGCTGTAATTTGTGCGGGCTCAGCTGGTGGTTGCCTTCCTCCGTCGGTGTTTTGTGCCTGTGGCAGGACCCCTCTCTCATGTAATTCTCCCTCGGCGTCTCTGAATAATTGGTGGAGTCGTCTAACCGCCGCCGTGACCCCGGTTTTAATCTCTGTTTTAAGATTTTTGGACTCGGCAAGATGGGCGAGAGCTTTCATAAGGCATGATTTTGCCTCCTGCTCTCTAGAAGGTTTTTGTTTCCTAGAAACAGTAGCATCGAGGTCTATCGTCTCGATGCTGTTGCCGGCGGTGGAGGGTTTGGGCTGCGGCTGTAAAGGAGCCGCGTTCACCCTTTCCGCTGAAGCGGTCTTGGGGGAGGTGGTTTTTTTGGCGGGGGGGGTACGAATGCCAAACATATTTGAGAAAGATAGGTCGAAGTGTAAACGAGAGGGAAGGTTTCAACAATATCGGGACAATCGAAACGACTTGGGCTTGAACTAGTTTGAATAAGTTAATGAAGAACAATAATTGAATGAGACGTGTTGTGTATCCTTTGGTAAGTGGTTTATATATATAAAATTGCTTGATGAGCACTAATTGTTTCCTTTGTATTTTGAAATGACGAGCAAAAAAAAAAAAAAAAAAAAAAAGGTCGTTCAAGGTCACGTCAAATTGGCAAAAACCCTAAAATAAAAAAAACGGATAACAATTGTAACTGGGTGGACCAGTGAAAAAATATATAAAAGTGTAAAAAATGTGTAAATATATGTCTGTGTGTACTAATAAAAACAAAAATTATCCGAACGCAAGTAATTTAAATGTAATTTAATTTAAACAGAAACAAAGCCTGATCTTGAAACAAAAAATGAAATAAAAATAAAGCTACGACTTACGTTGCTCTGCAAAACTGTAGTGAAACTAAGCTAAACAAAACTAACAAACACTAGAGCACTACGAACTTAGAGTTCTACTAAAAAGAAGCGAAGCACGAAAGCACGAAGACGAACGCGGCGGTTGAATTTGCACTTGAACTCGAACTTGAACTTTTGGTGTTGAAAATGAACCGACCGAACTGTTGTTAACTAAACTGGGATAACTATAACTTCGACCGATTTGAGAGCGTGTTAATGCTGTGATTGCTAGAATGCGACTGGTTAGGTTAGGTTAGGTTAGGTTAGGTTAGGTTAGGTTAGGTTAGGTTAGGTTAGGTTAGGTTAGGTTAGGTTAGGTTAGGTTAGGTTAGGTTAGGTTAGGTTAGGTTAGGTTAGGTTAGGTTAGGTTAGGTTAGGTTAGGTTAGGTTAGGTTAGGTTAGGTTAGGTTAGGTTAGGTTAGGTTAGGTTAGGTTAGGTTAGGTTAGGTTAGGTTAGGTTAGGTTAGGTTAGGTTAGGTTAGGTTAGGTTAGGTTAGGTTAGGTTAGGTTAGGTTAGGTTAGGTTAGGTTAGGTTAGGTTAGGTTAGGTTAGGTTAGGTTAGGTTAGGTTAGGTTAGGTTAGGTTAGGTTAGGTTAGGTTAGGTTAGGTTAGGTTAGGTTAGGTTAGGTTAGGTTAGGTTAGGTTAGGTTAGGTTAGGTTAGGTTAGGTTAGGTTAGGTTAGGTTAGGTTAGGTTAGGTTAGGTTAGGTTAGGTTAGGTTAGGTTAGGTTAGGTTAGGTTAGGTTAGGTTAGGTTAGGTTAGGTTAGGTTAGGTTAGGTTAGGTTAGGTTAGGTTAGGTTAGGTTAGGTTAGGTTAGGTTAGGTTAGGTTAGGTTAGGTTAGGTTAGGTTAGGTTAGGTTAGGTTAGGTTAGGTTAGGTTAGGTTAGGTTAGGTTAGGTTAGGTTAGGTTAGGTTAGGTTAGGTTAGGTTAGGTTAGGTTAGGTTAGGTTAGGTTAGGTTAGGTTAGGTTAGGTTAGGTTAGGTTAGGTTAGGTTAGGTTAGGTTAGGTTAGGTTAGGTTAGGTTAGGTTAGGTTAGGTTAGGTTAGGTTAGGTTAGGTTAGGTTAGGTTAGGTTAGGTTAGGTTAGGTTAGGTTAGGTTAGGTTAGGTTAGGTTAGGTTAGGTTAGGTTAGGTTAGGTTAGGTTAGGTTAGGTTAGGTTAGGTTAGGTTAGGTTAGGTTAGGTTAGGTTAGGTTAGGTTAGGTTAGGTTAGGTTAGGTTAGGTTAGGTTAGGTTAGGTTAGGTTAGGTTAGGTTAGGTTAGGTTAGGTTAGGTTAGGTTAGGTTAGGTTAGGTTAGGTTAGGTTAGGTTAGGTTAGGTTAGGTTAGGTTAGGTTAGGTTAGGTTAGGTTAGGTTAGGTTAGGTTAGGTTAGGTTAGGTTAGGTTAGGTTAGGTTAGGTTAGGTTAGGTTAGGTTAGGTTAGGTTAGGTTAGGTTAGGTTAGGTTAGGTTAGGTTAGGTTAGGTTAGGTTAGGTTAGGTTAGGTTAGGTTAGGTTAGGTTAGGTTAGGTTAGGTTAGGTTAGGTTAGGTTAGGTTAGGTTAGGTTAGGTTAGGTTAGGTTAGGTTAGGTTAGGTTAGGTTAGGTTAGGTTAGGTTAGGTTAGGTTAGGTTAGGTTAGGTTAGGTTAGGTTAGGTTAGGTTAGGTTAGGTTAGGTTAGGTTAGGTTAGGTTAGGTTAGGTTAGGTTAGGTTAGGTTAGGTTAGGTTAGGTTAGGTTAGGTTAGGTTAGGTTAGGTTAGGTTAGGTTAGGTTAGGTTAGGTTAGGTTAGGTTAGGTTAGGTTAGGTTAGGTTAGGTTAGGTTAGGTTAGGTTAGGTTAGGTTAGGTTAGGTTAGGTTAGGTTAGGTTAGGTTAGGTTAGGTTAGGTTAGGTTAGGTTAGGTTAGGTTAGGTTAGGTTAGGTTAGGTTAGGTTAGGTTAGGTTAGGTTAGGTTAGGTTAGGTTAGGTTAGGTTAGGTTAGGTTAGGTTAGGTTAGGTTAGGTTAGGTTAGGTTAGGTTAGGTTAGGTTAGGTTAGGTTAGGTTAGGTTAGGTTAGGTTAGGTTAGGTTAGGTTAGGTTAGGTTAGGTTAGGTTAGGTTAGGTTAGGTTAGGTTAGGTTAGGTTAGGTTAGGTTAGGTTAGGTTAGGTTAGGTTAGGTTAGGTTAGGTTAGGTTAGGTTAGGTTAGGTTAGGTTAGGTTAGGTTAGGTTAGGTTAGGTTAGGTTAGGTTAGGTTAGGTTAGGTTAGGTTAGGTTAGGTTAGGTTAGGTTAGGTTAGGTTAGGTTAGGTTAGGTTAGGTTAGGTTAGGTTAGGTTAGGTTAGGTTAGGTTAGGTTAGGTTAGGTTAGGTTAGGTTAGGTTAGGTTAGGTTAGGTTAGGTTAGGTTAGGTTAGGTTAGGTTAGGTTAGGTTAGGTTAGGTTAGGTTAGGTTAGGTTAGGTTAGGTTAGGTTAGGTTAGGTTAGGTTAGGTTAGGTTAGGTTAGGTTAGGTTAGGTTAGGTTAGGTTAGGTTAGGTTAGGTTAGGTTAGGTTAGGTTAGGTTAGGTTAGGTTAGGTTAGGTTAGGTTAGGTTAGGTTAGGTTAGGTTAGGTTAGGTTAGGTTAGGTTAGGTTAGGTTAGGTTAGGTTAGGTTAGGTTAGGTTAGGTTAGGTTAGGTTAGGTTAGGTTAGGTTAGGTTAGGTTAGGTTAGGTTAGGTTAGGTTAGGTTAGGTTAGGTTAGGTTAGGTTAGGTTAGGTTAGGTTAGGTTAGGTTAGGTTAGGTTAGGTTAGGTTAGGTTAGGTTAGGTTAGGTTAGGTTAGGTTAGGTTAGGTTAGGTTAGGTTAGGTTAGGTTAGGTTAGGTTAGGTTAGGTTAGGTTAGGTTAGGTTAGGTTAGGTTAGGTTAGGTTAGGTTAGGTTAGGTTAGGTTAGGTTAGGTTAGGTTAGGTTAGGTTAGGTTAGGTTAGGTTAGGTTAGGTTAGGTTAGGTTAGGTTAGGTTAGGTTAGGTTAGGTTAGGTTAGGTTAGGTTAGGTTAGGTTAGGTTAGGTTAGGTTAGGTTAGGTTAGGTTAGGTTAGGTTAGGTTAGGTTAGGTTAGGTTAGGTTAGGTTAGGTTAGGTTAGGTTAGGTTAGGTTAGGTTAGGTTAGGTTAGGTTAGGTTAGGTTAGGTTAGGTTAGGTTAGGTTAGGTTAGGTTAGGTTAGGTTAGGTTAGGTTAGGTTAGGTTAGGTTAGGTTAGGTTAGGTTAGGTTAGGTTAGGTTAGGTTAGGTTAGGTTAGGTTAGGTTAGGTTAGGTT
>OX637263.1:0-25000 GCA_951799465.1 Leptophobia aripa | reverse complement strand
ATTTGATTCAGACATAATTTATTTTTGACTCTACGCGTGCTCGCATGGCTCGGACTTTGGGGCAGGTTGTGCTGTCTGCACGGTGTGTGGTGTCGGTTTTGGTGTTGTGTTTTTTATTGTGGTCCTTGCAGTTAATGCAGGAGGGGGTAGATGTGTCTGGTTCGGTGCAGGAGGAGGTGAAGTGTTCATCTCCGCATTTGGCGCAACTGGGAATGATTGATGGGCACCTACTCTTTGTGTGGCCGAACCCTTGGCATTGGCGACACTGAATGAAGGGTGAAAAGGTGTCGCAATGGACTCTCCTGTGATCCAAGGCGACCCGTCCTAGGTCGAGGAATTTGCGCCATGCGGTGGGAGTGGTGTTTAAGACTACGTTATAGAGACTATCATTACGATTGTTTCTCTTAAATTTGATAGAAAATGTCTCGTTTTTCAGAGAGGGGTTTTGTTCTTTAATGGTGGTCAGCAGGTCTTTTTCCTCTAGGGACTTGTCGATTCCCTTAATGGTGATGAGGGGGTTCAGTCTCCTCTCGTCTTCGGCTTCTATACCCTCCGATTGGTTCAGTTTTGCCTTGGTGATGTTCTTGTGCTCCTCGCTTTCAAAAGAAAGCTTCAGTTTGACGTTTGAGAGCGGTGTGATTTTGGTGGGGGCGAAGCCGCACTCTCTGAAGTTTACCGCTTCTCGTACGTACAGGAGAAGTTCCTGTGTGGAGAAGCAGGGATCTCTGCTGACCACCAGTGAGGGGGCGGAGGGCGTTCTCGGTATGTCCGAGTTAGTTTTGGAGATAATCGTTGGGGGGGCCGGGGTCACTTTTTTGTGAATAGTAGGTTCTTCGCCGCCTTGTCTTGCCTTGTTTTGGCTGGCGGCTTCTGCGTAGGATTTGAGCTTAAGCTCAAACCTCTCTTCTCTCTGCTCCGCCTTTTCGTTTAGGGTTTGGAAATTTTCCTCTATTTTCCCGAGACTCTTGTGTACTTCTTCCTGAAGTACCTTGGCGGTGTTGGAGTGTGTGCTGGAGAGGCTGAGCCGGCACATTTCCAGCTTCTTGTTCTCCTCCTCCAGTTTCTGAATTTGGCGATTCAGGTTCTGGGTGAGGAGGCCGAGGGCTGTAATTTGTGCGGACTCAGCTGGGGGAGGCATTCCCTCGTCGGGATTTTGTGTGTGTCCCTGTGGCGGGACCCCTCTCTGTTTTGATTCTCCCTCGGCGTCTTTAAATAATTGGTGGAGTCGTCTCACCGCCACCGTGACCCCGGTTTTAATCTCGGTTTTGAGATTTCTCGACTCTGCTAGATGAGCGAGAGCTTTCATGAGGCACGATTTTGCCTCCTGCTCTCTCGAGGGTTTTTGTTTCATAGAAACAGTAGCATCGAGGTCTATCGTCTCGATGCTTTTGCGGATGGTGGAGGGTTTGGGCTGCGGCTGTAAAGGGGCCGCGTTCACCCTTTCCGCTGAAGCGGTCTTAGGGGAGGTGGTTTTTTTGGCAGGGGGGGTACGGATGCCAAACATGTTTTTTTTTTTTGAGGAAGAGTTCGAGGTGAAAGCGACAGGGCAGTTTTGACAATCGGACGATTGAAACGATTTAGGTTTGTATTAATGACTTATAACTTAAGTTGTGCAAGGAGGTAGGTGTGAATTTATGTGCTTTACCTCTTGCAGGAAACAGGAACTAGAAGTAACTAACTAACTAACTAAAACAAAAATGAACGCAAAATGTTCCCTTTGAATTTTGCTGGAAGAGCACTAACTGGAACAAAAATGAACGCAAATGTTCCCTTTGAATTTTGCTGGAAGAGCACTAACCGGAACAAAAATGAACGCTAAATGTTCCCTTTGAATTTTGCTGGAAGAGCACTAACTGGAACAAAAATGAACGCTAAATGTTCCCTTTGAATTTTGCTGGAAGAGCACTAACTGGAACAAAAATGAACGCTAAATGTTCCCTTTGAATTTTGCTGGAAGAGCACTAACTGGAACAAAAATGAACGCTAAATGTTCCCTTTGAATTTTGCTGGAAGAGCACTAACTGGAACAAAAATGAACGCTAAATGTTCCCTTTGAATTTTGCTGGAAGAGCACTAACTGGAACAAAAATAAACGCTAAATGTTCCCTTTGAATTTTGCTGACGAGCAAAAAAAAAAAAAAAAAAAAAAAAAAAAAAAAAAAAAAAAAAAAAAAAAAAAACCTCGTTCAAGGTCACGTCAAATTGCCAAAAACCCTAAAATAAAAAAAATTGGATAAAAATTGTAACCGTGTGGTCAAGTAAATATATTATAATAATTGTGTAAGTGTGTAAATATGTGTAAATATGTGTGAATATGTGTAAATATGTGTAGAAGTGTAAATATATTGATTTGAACAGACGCGGACAGTGACTATCAGAAAAAAACCAGCGACAAAAGAAATGAAATAAATGAATTTAAATAAATCTAGGACTTACTGGCTCGCGAAAAACTTTAAACAAATCAGAAGCACTACTTAGCACTGAGCACTTGAAACTTAAGGTCTCTTACAAAGTTCGTTTGGACGCACGAAGGAGAAGGCGGTGGTTGCACGTAACTGAATTATTGAACTTGATGAACTTGAAGAAACAAACCGAACGAACAGTTGTTAACTTGGTGGAAACTATAACTGGAACCCGGTATAAGATCGTGTGACTGATGCGATAGCAAGGATGCGACTGGTTAGGTTAGGTTAGGTTAGGTTAGGTTAGGTTAGGTTAGGTTAGGTTAGGTTAGGTTAGGTTAGGTTAGGTTAGGTTAGGTTAGGTTAGGTTAGGTTAGGTTAGGTTAGGTTAGGTTAGGTTAGGTTAGGTTAGGTTAGGTTAGGTTAGGTTAGGTTAGGTTAGGTTAGGTTAGGTTAGGTTAGGTTAGGTTAGGTTAGGTTAGGTTAGGTTAGGTTAGGTTAGGTTAGGTTAGGTTAGGTTAGGTTAGGTTAGGTTAGGTTAGGTTAGGTTAGGTTAGGTTAGGTTAGGTTAGGTTAGGTTAGGTTAGGTTAGGTTAGGTTAGGTTAGGTTAGGTTAGGTTAGGTTAGGTTAGGTTAGGTTAGGTTAGGTTAGGTTAGGTTAGGTTAGGTTAGGTTAGGTTAGGTTAGGTTAGGTTAGGTTAGGTTAGGTTAGGTTAGGTTAGGTTAGGTTAGGTTAGGTTAGGTTAGGTTAGGTTAGGTTAGGTTAGGTTAGGTTAGGTTAGGTTAGGTTAGGTTAGGTTAGGTTAGGTTAGGTTAGGTTAGGTTAGGTTAGGTTAGGTTAGGTTAGGTTAGGTTAGGTTAGGTTAGGTTAGGTTAGGTTAGGTTAGGTTAGGTTAGGTTAGGTTAGGTTAGGTTAGGTTAGGTTAGGTTAGGTTAGGTTAGGTTAGGTTAGGTTAGGTTAGGTTAGGTTAGGTTAGGTTAGGTTAGGTTAGGTTAGGTTAGGTTAGGTTAGGTTAGGTTAGGTTAGGTTAGGTTAGGTTAGGTTAGGTTAGGTTAGGTTAGGTTAGGTTAGGTTAGGTTAGGTTAGGTTAGGTTAGGTTAGGTTAGGTTAGGTTAGGTTAGGTTAGGTTAGGTTAGGTTAGGTTAGGTTAGGTTAGGTTAGGTTAGGTTAGGTTAGGTTAGGTTAGGTTAGGTTTTTTTTTTTTTTTTTTTTTTTTTTTAAGCTAATTGATCCTTAGAAGGGTTTTATAATGTGTCACTTATGTAGCTAATACATGTTATTTATGATTATTAAAATAAGAGCGACGGAAAAAGTTGTTGGCTATTGGATACCGTTCTTCTCCGTCGCTCTATTTTGTACAATAGACATTAAGCTATTTACATGGTTAATATAAAGGGTGAAAAATAAATAAAATAATAATAAACAAAACGACGAAGTAGTTCTGGCTATGGGATACCATCCTAATTCGCTATTCTGTTTTTACAAGTTGTGAATAAGAGTATGGGAAAGAGTGGGGTGACGAAAAGGTTTTGGCTGTAAGATACCGTTCCTGTTCGAAACCCCTGTTTGTGTTTTACAAATTTGTGTTATGTTATATCAGTGTGAGTCTTAGTCGAAGCATGGACGTAGTGATTTTTAAGAGCAGTTGAAAACAATAAAAAAGAGAAAACTAATTAGAAAAAGAGTAACGTGCAAGCGTTGGAGTGTTTATGAGTTGAGTGTTTAGTGATTATCCATGGGTTTGACCTTGAGTGACACTGATATAAAATTGATTTGTTGATGTACATTGATAGACCAAAATAAACAGAAAAGAAAGATAGTTTAATCTGTATGTTGTTTATTGAGTGTTGTGAATAAATAAAAATGGGCAATTTTCTAAATATAAGTTTAAGAATTAAGTTGATTTTGGTCGATCAGTGAGTATTGTATGTGTCTAAATATAAAGTATAAAGGGTTTGATTTTTACTGAATTTACTGTGATAAGATTATACATAGGAATAATGTGGTTTGGAAATGAGCTTAAACAAGTGAAAAAATATAATAAATAAAAATGATGATAAACGAAAAATGGACCAAAGTGATTGTGTGAAAATATGTTGGAGTATTTGGAACTAGTTTTGCTTGAATTAAGAATTGGGATTCTTTTTTAATAGTTTAGGGGTTTTGTAATTTTAGTCCATTTTTGGTCCGTCACCCGTTTGTTAGAAGAATTTTACAAAAAAAATATATGTTAGAATACTGTTTTGAAGAAGTATTGATTCAAATGAGCTAAACATTTTTAATGAGAGTTTATGAATTTGAATTTGAACTTTTCGTTTAAACATGTTATAATAAAAATGAGAAAGAATAATAATAATAAAATAATAAAAAAAAAAAGGCCTAATGATTTGATTTGTGGATTTGTAGAGAAATAGAAATTAAAGTGAGCTGGATTTGGTGCTTCTATGTTCTTAGTGAATTCTAACAAACTTTTTCTTAACTAAACTAGGCTAATTTGAGAGTATACTAATGAGTGCTAAGTACAATGTTTACTAAGAGTAATGATTTATCCAAAATAGACTGAATAATATTAACCGGGGATGAGTCTTTTAAGTGACAGTTGTGGTTAAATAAAGTTTGACATAATAAAGTTATTTGAGAATTTATATAGATTAAGTCTATTTTGGTCGGCCATTCTTTGTTGATAAAATTAATATTATTTTTAGCACTATCATTGCAGAAATATGACTGAAATACTAATTGCGTTAAATGATTCTTATACACAAAGATAAGTTTATTCGAATTGACAAAGAAGTATAGATATCTTTTGGTTGAATGAAATGAGGGGAGAAAAGTAAGTAAAAATAAACTATGGCTGTGACGGTGGTGAGATGTGTGGTAGTGTATGGCTTTATATGTGTGTGTGTGTGTGTTCCTTATGTTATTTAAGAGTGTGAAAGTTTGCGCGAATTTAATTCAGACATAATTTATTTTCGACTCTACGCGTGCTCGCATGGCTCGGACTTTGGGGCAGGTTGTGCTGTCTGCACGGTGTGTGGTGTCGGTTTTGGTGTTGTGTTTTTTATTGTGGTCCTTGCAGTTAATGCAGGAGGGGGTGGAAGTGTCTGGTTCGGTGCAGGAGGAGGTGAAGTGTTCATCTCCGCATTTGGCGCAACTGGGAATGATTGATGGGCACCTACTCTTTGTGTGGCCGAACCCTTGGCATTGGCGACACTGAATGAAGGGTGAAAAGGTGTCGCAATGGACTCTCCTGTGGTCCAAGGCGACCCGTCCTAGGTCGAGGAATTTGCGCCATGCGGTGGGAGTGGTGTTTAAGACTACGTTATAGAGACTATCATTACGATTGTTTCTCTTAAATTTGATAGAGAATGTCTCGTTTTTCAGAGAGGGGTTTTGTTCTTTAATAGTGGTCAGCAGGTCTTTTTCCTCTAGGGACTTGTCGATTCCCTTAATGGTGATGAGGGGGTTCAGTCTCCTCTCGTCTTCGGCTTCTATACCCTCCGATTGGTTCAGTTTTGCCTTGGTGATGTTCTTGTGCTCCTCGCTTTCAAAAGAAAGCTTCAGTTTGACGTTTGAGAGCGGTGTGATTTTGGTGGGGGCGAAGCCGCACTCTCTGAAGTTTACCGCTTCTCGTACGTACAGGAGAAGTTCCTGTGTGGAGAAGCAGGGATCTCTGCTGACCACCAGTGAGGGGGCGGAGGGCGTTCTCGGTATGTCCGAGTTAGTTTTGGAGATAATCGTTGGGGGGGCCGGGGTCACTTTTTTGTGAATAGTAGGTTCTTCGCCGCCTTGTCTTGCCTTGTTTTGGCTGGCGGCTTCTGCGTAGGATTTGAGCTTAAGCTCAAACCTCTCTTCTCTCTGCTCCGCCTTTTCGTTTAGGGTTTGGAAATTTTCCTCTATTTTCCCGAGACTCTTGTGTACTTCTTCCTGAAGTACCTTGGCGGTGTTGGAGTGTGTGCTGGAGAGGCTGAGCCGGCACATTTCCAGCTTCTTGTTCTCCTCCTCCAGTTTCTGAATTTGGCGATTCAGGTTCTGGGTGAGGAGGCTGAGGGCTGTAATTTGTGCGGACTCAGCTGGGGGAGGCATTCCCTCGTCGGGATTTTGTGTGTGTCCCTGTGGCGGGACCCCTCTCTGTTTTGATTCTCCCTCGGCGTCTTTAAATAATTGGTGGAGTCGTCTCACCGCCACCGTGACCCCGGTTTTAATCTCGGTTTTGAGATTTCTCGACTCTGCTAGATGAGCGAGAGCTTTCATGAGGCACGATTTTGCCTCCTGCTCTCTCGAGGGTTTTTGTTTCATAGAAACAGTAGCATCGAGGTCTATCGTCTCGATGCTTTTGCGGATGGTGGAGGGTTTGGGCTGCGGCTGTAAAGGGGCCGCGTTCACCCTTTCCGCTGAAGTGGTCTTAGGGGAGGTGGTTTTTTTGGCAGGGGGGGTACGGATGCCAAACATGTTTTTTTTTTTGAGGAAGAGTTCGAGGTGAAAGCGAAAGGGCAGTTTTGACAATCGGACGATTGAAACGATTTAGGTTTGTATTAATGACTTATAACTTAAGTTGTGCAAGGAGGTAGGTGTGAATTTATGTGCTTTACCTCTTGCAGGAAACAGGAACTAAAAGTAACTAACTAACTAACTAAAACAAAAATGAACGCAAAATGTTCCCTTTGAATTTTGCTGGAAGAGCACTAACTGGAACAAAAATGAACGCAAATGTTCCCTTTGAATTTTGCTGGAAGAGCACTAACTGGAACAAAATGAACGCTAAATGTTCCCTTTGAATTTTGCTGGAAGAGCACTAACTGGAACAAAAATGAACGCTAAATGTTCCCTTTGAATTTTGCTGGAAGAGCACTAACTGGAACAAAAATGAACGCTAAATGTTCCCTTTGAATTTTGCTGGAAGAGCACTAACTGGAACAAAAATGAACGCTAAATGTTCCCTTTGAATTTTGCTGGAAGAGCACTAACTGGAAAAAAAAAAAAAAAAAAAAAAAAAAAAAAAAAAAAAGGTCGTTCAAGGTCACGTCAAATTGCCAAAAACCCTAAAATAAAAAAAACCAAAGCTTCGCTTTGGATAAAAATTGTAACCGTGTGGTCAAGTAAATATATTATAATAATTGTGTAAATATGTGTAAATATATTGATTTGAACAGACGCGGACAGTAATTATCAGAAAAAAACCAGTGACAAAAGAAATGAAATAAATGAAGGTATTGAATGAATTTAAATAAATCTAAGACTTACTGGCTCGCGAAAAACTTTAAACAAATCAGAAGCACTACTTAGCACTGAGCACTTGAAACTTAAGGTCTCTTACAAAGTTCGTTTGGACGCACGAAGGAGAAGGCGGTGGTTGCACGTAACTGAATTATTGAACTTGATGAACTTGAAGAAACAAACCGAACGAACAGTTGTTAACTTGGTGAAAACTATAACTGGAACCCGGTATAAGATCGTGTGACTGATGCGATAGCAAGGATGCGACTGAGTTGTGACTATGTTTGCGCGACGCTGTAACCCTTCCCCGAAAAAGCAGGTAGTCGGTTTGTTTTTGTCACGGGCGAATTTGGGTGAAAACTAAGGTTTTTTAAAAATTTAAATTATTTTTTTTGCAAGGAATTTACTTTAGTTAACTAGGAGAATTCGAATTAATTGCAAATAATTGCTTACTTGGATGAATTTATTTTTAGGAGAATTTACTTTAATATTTTTTAAAGAAAATGAAAATTTTACTATTTTGAAAAAAAAAAAAAGAATGACTTTTGGACTCTAACTATTATTGAAAGGGCTTTATTAATTTATTTGTTTGAAGCGAAAAAGTTATTGTTTAGAAAGTATGCTACTTTAGGGATGTTAATGCAAAATGTTTTAGACTTTAATTATTTGAAAAGTTTAAACAAAGGGAATGCAACCTTAGGAATTTAACAAAATGGCCGAAGACAATGACTTTTATTAGCGCGGCTGCAGCAGGTAAGCGCTGCAGGTATTTTATGACTTTTACGGGATGACTATTTGGTTTATTACAAAAAATTACTAATTTATAATTTGTATGAGTCTTTTATAAAAAAGAAGGAAATACAATATTTATGACTGCAAGTAAAAACGAAGTGAGGACAAATGTAAAATAAAATAATATACCGCTTCCGATAAAAATTGTAACCGTGTGGTCAAGTAAATATATTATAATAATTGTGTAAATATGTGTAAATATATTGATTTGAACAGACGCGGACAGTAATTATCAGAAAAAAACCAGTGACAAAAGAAATGAAATAAATGAAGGTATTGAATGAATTTAAATAAATCTAAGACTTACTGGCTCGCGAAAAACTTTAAACAAATCAGAAGCACTACTTAGCACTGAGCACTTGAAACTTAAGGTCTCTTACAAAGTTCGTTTGGACGCACGAAGGAGAAGGCGGTGGTTGCACGTAACTGAATTATTGAACTTGATGAACTTGAAGAAACAAACCGAACGAACAGTTGTTAACTTGGTGAAAACTATAACTGGAACCCGGTATAAGATCGTGTGACTGATGCGATAGCAAGGATGCGACTGAGTTGTGACTATGTTTGCGCGACGCTGTAACCCTTCCCCGAAAAAGCAGGTAGTCGGTTTGTTTTTGTCACGGGCGAATTTGGGTGAAAACTAAGGTTTTTTAAAAATTTAAATTATTTTTTTTGCAAGGAATTTACTTTAGTTAACTAGGAGAATTCGAATTAATTGCAAATAATTGCTTACTTGGATGAATTTATTTTTAGGAGAATTTACTTTAATATTTTTTAAAGAAAATGAAAATTTTACTATTTTGAAAAAAAAAAAAAGAATGACTTTTGGACTCTAACTATTATTGAAAGGGCTTTATTAATTTATTTGTTTGAAGCGAAAAAGTTATTGTTTAGAAAGTATGCTACTTTAGGGATGTTAATGCAAAATGTTTTAGACTTTAATTATTTGAAAAGTTTAAACAAAGGGAATGCAACCTTAGGAATTTAACAAAATGGCCGAAGACAATGACTTTTATTAGCGCGGCTGCAGCAGGTAAGCGCTGCAGGTATTTTATGACTTTTACGGGATGACTATTTGGTTTATTACAAAAAATTACTAATTTATAATTTGTATGAGTCTTTTATAAAAAAGAAGGAAATACAATATTTATGACTGCAAGTAAAAACGAAGTGAGGACAAATGTAAAATAAAATAATATACCGCTTCCGATAAAAATTGTAACCGTGTGGTCAAGTAAATATATTATAATAATTGTGTAAATATGTGTAAATATATTGATTTGAACAGACGCGGACAGTAATTATCAGAAAAAAACCAGTGACAAAAGAAATGAAATAAATGAAGGTATTGAATGAATTTAAATAAATCTAAGACTTACTGGCTCGCGAAAAACTTTAAACAAATCAGAAGCACTACTTAGCACTGAGCACTTGAAACTTAAGGTCTCTTACAAAGTTCGTTTGGACGCACGAAGGAGAAGGCGGTGGTTGCACGTAACTGAATTATTGAACTTGATGAACTTGAAGAAACAAACCGAACGAACAGTTGTTAACTTGGTGAAAACTATAACTGGAACCCGGTATAAGATCGTGTGACTGATGCGATAGCAAGGATGCGACTGAGTTGTGACTATGTTTGCGCGACGCTGTAACCCTTCCCCGAAAAAGCAGGTAGTCGGTTTGTTTTTGTCACGGGCGAATTTGGGTGAAAACTAAGGTTTTTTAAAAATTTAAATTATTTTTTTTGCAAGGAATTTACTTTAGTTAACTAGGAGAATTCGAATTAATTGCAAATAATTGCTTACTTGGATGAATTTATTTTTAGGAGAATTTACTTTAATATTTTTTAAAGAAAATGAAAATTTTACTATTTTGAAAAAAAAAAAAGAATGACTTTTGGACTCTAACTATTATTGAAAGGGCTTTATTAATTTATTTGTTTGAAGCGAAAAAGTTATTGTTTAGAAAGTATGCTACTTTAGGGATGTTAATGCAAAATGTTTTAGACTTTAATTATTTGAAAAGTTTAAACAAAGGGAATGCAACCTTAGGAATTTAACAAAATGGCCGAAGACAATGACTTTTATTAGCGCGGCTGCAGCAGGTAAGCGCTGCAGGTATTTTATGACTTTTACGGGATGACTATTTGGTTTATTACAAAAAATTACTAATTTATAATTTGTATGAGTCTTTTATAAAAAAGAAGGAAATACAATATTTATGACTGCAAGTAAAAACGAAGTGAGGACAAATGTAAAATAAAATAATATACCGCTTCCGATAAAAATTGTAACCGTGTGGTCAAGTAAATATATTATAATAATTGTGTAAATATGTGTAAATATATTGATTTGAACAGACGCGGACAGTAATTATCAGAAAAAAACCAGTGACAAAAGAAATGAAATAAATGAAGGTATTGAATGAATTTAAATAAATCTAAGACTTACTGGCTCGCGAAAAACTTTAAACAAATCAGAAGCACTACTTAGCACTGAGCACTTGAAACTTAAGGTCTCTTACAAAGTTCGTTTGGACGCACGAAGGAGAAGGCGGTGGTTGCACGTAACTGAATTATTGAACTTGATGAACTTGAAGAAACAAACCGAACGAACAGTTGTTAACTTGGTGAAAACTATAACTGGAACCCGGTATAAGATCGTGTGACTGATGCGATAGCAAGGATGCGACTGAGTTGTGACTATGTTTGCGCGACGCTGTAACCCTTCCCCGAAAAAGCAGGTAGTCGGTTTGTTTTTGTCACGGGCGAATTTGGGTGAAAACTAAGGTTTTTTAAAAATTTAAATTATTTTTTTTGCAAGGAATTTACTTTAGTTAACTAGGAGAATTCGAATTAATTGCAAATAATTGCTTACTTGGATGAATTTATTTTTAGGAGAATTTACTTTAATATTTTTTAAAGAAAATGAAAATTTTACTATTTTGAAAAAAAAAAAAAAAAGGACTTTTGGACTCTAACTATTATTGAAAGGGCTTTATTAATTTATTTGTTTGAAGCGAAAAAGTTATTGTTTAGAAAGTATGCTACTTTAGGGATGTTAATGCAAAATGTTTTAGACTTTAATTATTTGAAAAGTTTAAACAAAGGGAATGCAACCTTAGGAATTTAACAAAATGGCCGAAGACAATGACTTTTATTAGCGCGGCTGCAGCAGGTAAGCGCTGCAGGTATTTTATGACTTTTACGGGATGACTATTTGGTTTATTACAAAAAATTACTAATTTATAATTTGTATGAGTCTTTTATAAAAAAGAAGGAAATACAATATTTATGACTGCAAGTAAAAACGAAGTGAGGACAAATGTAAAATAAAATAATATACCGCTTCCGATAAAAATTGTAACCGTGTGGTCAAGTAAATATATTATAATAATTGTGTAAATATGTGTAAATATATTGATTTGAACAGACGCGGACAGTAATTATCAGAAAAAAACCAGTGACAAAAGAAATGAAATAAATGAAGGTATTGAATGAATTTAAATAAATCTAAGACTTACTGGCTCGCGAAAAACTTTAAACAAATCAGAAGCACTACTTAGCACTGAGCACTTGAAACTTAAGGTCTCTTACAAAGTTCGTTTGGACGCACGAAGGAGAAGGCGGTGGTTGCACGTAACTGAATTATTGAACTTGATGAACTTGAAGAAACAAACCGAACGAACAGTTGTTAACTTGGTGAAAACTATAACTGGAACCCGGTATAAGATCGTGTGACTGATGCGATAGCAAGGATGCGACGGTTAGGTTAGGTTAGGTTAGGTTAGGTTAGGTTAGGTTAGGTTAGGTTAGGTTAGGTTAGGTTAGGTTAGGTTAGGTTAGGTTAGGTTAGGTTAGGTTAGGTTAGGTTAGGTTAGGTTAGGTTAGGTTAGGTTAGGTTAGGTTAGGTTAGGTTAGGTTAGGTTAGGTTAGGTTAGGTTAGGTTAGGTTAGGTTAGGTTAGGTTAGGTTAGGTTAGGTTAGGTTAGGTTAGGTTAGGTTAGGTTAGGTTAGGTTAGGTTAGGTTAGGTTAGGTTAGGTTAGGTTAGGTTAGGTTAGGTTAGGTTAGGTTAGGTTAGGTTAGGTTAGGTTAGGTTAGGTTAGGTTAGGTTAGGTTAGGTTAGGTTAGGTTAGGTTAGGTTAGGTTAGGTTAGGTTAGGTTAGGTTAGGTTAGGTTAGGTTAGGTTAGGTTAGGTTAGGTTAGGTTAGGTTAGGTTAGGTTAGGTTAGGTTAGGTTAGGTTAGGTTAGGTTAGGTTAGGTTAGGTTAGGTTAGGTTAGGTTAGGTTAGGTTAGGTTAGGTTAGGTTAGGTTAGGTTAGGTTAGGTTAGGTTAGGTTAGGTTAGGTTAGGTTAGGTTAGGTTAGGTTAGGTTAGGTTAGGTTAGGTTAGGTTAGGTTAGGTTAGGTTAGGTTAGGTTAGGTTAGGTTAGGTTAGGTTAGGTTAGGTTAGGTTAGGTTAGGTTAGGTTAGGTTAGGTTAGGTTAGGTTAGGTTAGGTTAGGTTAGGTTAGGTTAGGTTAGGTTAGGTTAGGTTAGGTTAGGTTAGGTTAGGTTAGGTTAGGTTAGGTTAGGTTAGGTTAGGTTAGGTTAGGTTAGGTTAGGTTAGGTTAGGTTAGGTTAGGTTAGGTTAGGTTAGGTTAGGTTAGGTTAGGTTAGGTTAGGTTAGGTTAGGTTAGGTTAGGTTAGGTTAGGTTAGGTTAGGTTAGGTTAGGTTAGGTTAGGTTAGGTTAGGTTAGGTTAGGTTAGGTTAGGTTAGGTTAGGTTAGGTTAGGTTAGGTTAGGTTAGGTTAGGTTAGGTTAGGTTAGGTTAGGTTAGGTTAGGTTAGGTTAGGTTAGGTTAGGTTAGGTTAGGTTAGGTTAGGTTAGGTTAGGTTAGGTTAGGTTAGGTTAGGTTAGGTTAGGTTAGGTTAGGTTAGGTTAGGTTAGGTTAGGTTAGGTTAGGTTAGGTTAGGTTAGGTTAGGTTAGGTTAGGTTAGGTTAGGTTAGGTTAGGTTAGGTTAGGTTAGGTTAGGTTAGGTTAGGTTAGGTTAGGTTAGGTTAGGTTAGGTTAGGTTAGGTTAGGTTAGGTTAGGTTAGGTTAGGTTAGGTTAGGTTAGGTTAGGTTAGGTTAGGTTAGGTTAGGTTAGGTTAGGTTAGGTTAGGTTAGGTTAGGTTAGGTTAGGTTAGGTTAGGTTAGGTTAGGTTAGGTTAGGTTAGGTTAGGTTAGGTTAGGTTAGGTTAGGTTAGGTTAGGTTAGGTTAGGTTAGGTTAGGTTAGGTTAGGTTAGGTTAGGTTAGGTTAGGTTAGGTTAGGTTAGGTTAGGTTAGGTTAGGTTAGGTTAGGTTAGGTTAGGTTAGGTTAGGTTAGGTTAGGTTAGGTTAGGTTAGGTTAGGTTAGGTTAGGTTAGGTTAGGTTAGGTTAGGTTAGGTTAGGTTAGGTTAGGTTAGGTTAGGTTAGGTTAGGTTAGGTTAGGTTAGGTTAGGTTAGGTTAGGTTAGGTTAGGTTAGGTTAGGTTAGGTTAGGTTAGGTTAGGTTAGGTTAGGTTAGGTTAGGTTAGGTTAGGTTAGGTTAGGTTAGGTTAGGTTAGGTTAGGTTAGGTTAGGTTAGGTTAGGTTAGGTTAGGTTAGGTTAGGTTAGGTTAGGTTAGGTTAGGTTAGGTTAGGTTAGGTTAGGTTAGGTTAGGTTAGGTTAGGTTAGGTTAGGTTAGGTTAGGTTAGGTTAGGTTAGGTTAGGTTAGGTTAGGTTAGGTTAGGTTAGGTTAGGTTAGGTTAGGTTAGGTTAGGTTAGGTTAGGTTAGGTTAGGTTAGGTTAGGTTAGGTTAGGTTAGGTTAGGTTAGGTTAGGTTAGGTTAGGTTAGGTTAGGTTAGGTTAGGTTAGGTTAGGTTAGGTTAGGTTAGGTTAGGTTAGGTTAGGTTAGGTTAGGTTAGGTTAGGTTAGGTTAGGTTAGGTTAGGTTAGGTTAGGTTAGGTTAGGTTAGGTTAGGTTAGGTTAGGTTAGGTTAGGTTAGGTTAGGTTAGGTTAGGTTAGGTTAGGTTAGGTTAGGTTAGGTTAGGTTAGGTTAGGTTAGGTTAGGTTAGGTTAGGTTAGGTTAGGTTAGGTTAGGTTAGGTTAGGTTAGGTTAGGTTAGGTTAGGTTAGGTTAGGTTAGGTTAGGTTAGGTTAGGTTAGGTTAGGTTAGGTTAGGTTAGGTTAGGTTAGGTTAGGTTAGGTTAGGTTAGGTTAGGTTAGGTTAGGTTAGGTTAGGTTAGGTTAGGTTAGGTTAGGTTAGGTTAGGTTAGGTTAGGTTAGGTTAGGTTAGGTTAGGTTAGGTTAGGTTAGGTTAGGTTAGGTTAGGTTAGGTTAGGTTAGGTTAGGTTAGGTTAGGTTAGGTTAGGTTAGGTTAGGTTAGGTTAGGTTAGGTTAGGTTAGGTTAGGTTAGGTTAGGTTAGGTTAGGTTAGGTTAGGTTAGGTTAGGTTAGGTTAGGTTAGGTTAGGTTAGGTTAGGTTAGGTTAGGTTAGGTTAGGTTAGGTTAGGTTAGGTTAGGTTAGGTTAGGTTAGGTTAGGTTAGGTTAGGTTAGGTTAGGTTAGGTTAGGTTAGGTTAGGTTAGGTTAGGTTAGGTTAGGTTAGGTTAGGTTAGGTTAGGTTAGGTTAGGTTAGGTTAGGTTAGGTTAGGTTAGGTTAGGTTAGGTTAGGTTAGGTTAGGTTAGGTTAGGTTAGGTTAGGTTAGGTTAGGTTAGGTTAGGTTAGGTTAGGTTAGGTTAGGTTAGGTTAGGTTAGGTTAGGTTAGGTTAGGTTAGGTTAGGTTAGGTTAGGTTAGGTTAGGTTAGGTTAGGTTAGGTTAGGTTAGGTTAGGTTAGGTTAGGTTAGGTTAGGTTAGGTTAGGTTAGGTTAGGTTAGGTTAGGTTAGGTTAGGTTAGGTTAGGTTAGGTTAGGTTAGGTTAGGTTAGGTTAGGTTAGGTTAGGTTAGGTTAGGTTAGGTTAGGTTAGGTTAGGTTAGGTTAGGTTAGGTTAGGTTAGGTTAGGTTAGGTTAGGTTAGGTTAGGTTAGGTTAGGTTAGGTTAGGTTAGGTTAGGTTAGGTTAGGTTAGGTTAGGTTAGGTTAGGTTAGGTTAGGTTAGGTTAGGTTAGGTTAGGTTAGGTTAGGTTAGGTTAGGTTAGGTTAGGTTAGGTTAGGTTAGGTTAGGTTAGGTTAGGTTAGGTTAGGTTAGGTTAGGTTAGGTTAGGTTAGGTTAGGTTAGGTTAGGTTAGGTTAGGTTAGGTTAGGTTAGGTTAGGTTAGGTTAGGTTAGGTTAGGTTAGGTTAGGTTAGGTTAGGTTAGGTTAGGTTAGGTTAGGTTAGGTTAGGTTAGGTTAGGTTAGGTTAGGTTAGGTTAGGTTAGGTTAGGTTAGGTTAGGTTAGGTTAGGTTAGGTTAGGTTAGGTTAGGTTAGGTTAGGTTAGGTTAGGTTAGGTTAGGTTAGGTTAGGTTAGGTTAGGTTAGGTTAGGTTAGGTTAGGTTAGGTTAGGTTAGGTTAGGTTAGGTTAGGTTAGGTTAGGTTAGGTTAGGTTAGGTTAGGTTAGGTTAGGTTAGGTTAGGTTAGGTTAGGTTAGGTTAGGTTAGGTTAGGTTAGGTTAGGTTAGGTTAGGTTAGGTTAGGTTAGGTTAGGTTAGGTTAGGTTAGGTTAGGTTAGGTTAGGTTAGGTTAGGTTAGGTTAGGTTAGGTTAGGTTAGGTTAGGTTAGGTTAGGTTAGGTTAGGTTAGGTTAGGTTAGGTTAGGTTAGGTTAGGTTAGGTTAGGTTAGGTTAGGTTAGGTTAGGTTAGGTTAGGTTAGGTTAGGTTAGGTTAGGTTAGGTTAGGTTAGGTTAGGTTAGGTTAGGTTAGGTTAGGTTAGGTTAGGTTAGGTTAGGTTAGGTTAGGTTAGGTTAGGTTAGGTTAGGTTAGGTTAGGTTAGGTTAGGTTAGGTTAGGTTAGGTTAGGTTAGGTTAGGTTAGGTTAGGTTAGGTTAGGTTAGGTTAGGTTAGGTTAGGTTAGGTTAGGTTAGGTTAGGTTAGGTTAGGTTAGGTTAGGTTAGGTTAGGTTAGGTTAGGTTAGGTTAGGTTAGGTTAGGTTAGGTTAGGTTAGGTTAGGTTAGGTTAGGTTAGGTTAGGTTAGGTTAGGTTAGGTTAGGTTAGGTTAGGTTAGGTTAGGTTAGGTTAGGTTAGGTTAGGTTAGGTTAGGTTAGGTTAGGTTAGGTTAGGTTAGGTTAGGTTAGGTTAGGTTAGGTTAGGTTAGGTTAGGTTAGGTTAGGTTAGGTTAGGTTAGGTTAGGTTAGGTTAGGTTAGGTTAGGTTAGGTTAGGTTAGGTTAGGTTAGGTTAGGTTAGGTTAGGTTAGGTTAGGTTAGGTTAGGTTAGGTTAGGTTAGGTTAGGTTAGGTTAGGTTAGGTTAGGTTAGGTTAGGTTAGGTTAGGTTAGGTTAGGTTAGGTTAGGTTAGGTTAGGTTAGGTTAGGTTAGGTTAGGTTAGGTTAGGTTAGGTTAGGTTAGGTTAGGTTAGGTTAGGTTAGGTTAGGTTAGGTTAGGTTAGGTTAGGTTAGGTTAGGTTAGGTTAGGTTAGGTTAGGTTAGGTTAGGTTAGGTTAGGTTAGGTTAGGTTAGGTTAGGTTAGGTTAGGTTAGGTTAGGTTAGGTTAGGTTAGGTTAGGTTAGGTTAGGTTAGGTTAGGTTAGGTTAGGTTAGGTTAGGTTAGGTTAGGTTAGGTTAGGTTAGGTTAGGTTAGGTTAGGTTAGGTTAGGTTAGGTTAGGTTAGGTTAGGTTAGGTTAGGTTAGGTTAGGTTAGGTTAGGTTAGGTTAGGTTAGGTTAGGTTAGGTTAGGTTAGGTTAGGTTAGGTTAGGTTAGGTTAGGTTAGGTTAGGTTAGGTTAGGTTAGGTTAGGTTAGGTTAGGTTAGGTTAGGTTAGGTTAGGTTAGGTTAGGTTAGGTTAGGTTAGGTTAGGTTAGGTTAGGTTAGGTTAGGTTAGGTTAGGTTAGGTTAGGTTAGGTTAGGTTAGGTTAGGTTAGGTTAGGTTAGGTTAGGTTAGGTTAGGTTAGGTTAGGTTAGGTTAGGTTAGGTTAGGTTAGGTTAGGTTAGGTTAGGTTAGGTTAGGTTAGGTTAGGTTAGGTTAGGTTAGGTTAGGTTAGGTTAGGTTAGGTTAGGTTAGGTTAGGTTAGGTTAGGTTAGGTTAGGTTAGGTTAGGTTAGGTTAGGTTAGGTTAGGTTAGGTTAGGTTAGGTTAGGTTAGGTTAGGTTAGGTTAGGTTAGGTTAGGTTAGGTTAGGTTAGGTTAGGTTAGGTTAGGTTAGGTTAGGTTAGGTTAGGTTAGGTTAGGTTAGGTTAGGTTAGGTTAGGTTAGGTTAGGTTAGGTTAGGTTAGGTTAGGTTAGGTTAGGTTAGGTTAGGTTAGGTTAGGTTAGGTTAGGTTAGGTTAGGTTAGGTTAGGTTAGGTTAGGTTAGGTTAGGTTAGGTTAGGTTAGGTTAGGTTAGGTTAGGTTAGGTTAGGTTAGGTTAGGTTAGGTTAGGTTAGGTTAGGTTAGGTTAGGTTAGGTTAGGTTAGGTTAGGTTAGGTTAGGTTAGGTTAGGTTAGGTTAGGTTAGGTTAGGTTAGGTTAGGTTAGGTTAGGTTAGGTTAGGTTAGGTTAGGTTAGGTTAGGTTAGGTTAGGTTAGGTTAGGTTAGGTTAGGTTAGGTTAGGTTAGGTTAGGTTAGGTTAGGTTAGGTTAGGTTAGGTTAGGTTAGGTTAGGTTAGGTTAGGTTAGGTTAGGTTAGGTTAGGTTAGGTTAGGTTAGGTTAGGTTAGGTTAGGTTAGGTTAGGTTAGGTTAGGTTAGGTTAGGTTAGGTTAGGTTAGGTTAGGTTAGGTTAGGTTAGGTTAGGTTAGGTTAGGTTAGGTTAGGTTAGGTTAGGTTAGGTTAGGTTAGGTTAGGTTAGGTTAGGTTAGGTTAGGTTAGGTTAGGTTAGGTTAGGTTAGGTTAGGTTAGGTTAGGTTAGGTTAGGTTAGGTTAGGTTAGGTTAGGTTAGGTTAGGTTAGGTTAGGTTAGGTTAGGTTAGGTTAGGTTAGGTTAGGTTAGGTTAGGTTAGGTTAGGTTAGGTTAGGTTAGGTTAGGTTAGGTTAGGTTAGGTTAGGTTAGGTTAGGTTAGGTTAGGTTAGGTTAGGTTAGGTTAGGTTAGGTTAGGTTAGGTTAGGTTAGGTTAGGTTAGGTTAGGTTAGGTTAGGTTAGGTTAGGTTAGGTTAGGTTAGGTTAGGTTAGGTTAGGTTAGGTTAGGTTAGGTTAGGTTAGGTTAGGTTAGGTTAGGTTAGGTTAGGTTAGGTTAGGTTAGGTTAGGTTAGGTTAGGTTAGGTTAGGTTAGGTTAGGTTAGGTTAGGTTAGGTTAGGTTAGGTTAGGTTAGGTTAGGTTAGGTTAGGTTAGGTTAGGTTAGGTTAGGTTAGGTTAGGTTAGGTTAGGTTAGGTTAGGTTAGGTTAGGTTAGGTTAGGTTAGGTTAGGTTAGGTTAGGTTAGGTTAGGTTAGGTTAGGTTAGGTTAGGTTAGGTTAGGTTAGGTTAGGTTAGGTTAGGTTAGGTTAGGTTAGGTTAGGTTAGGTTAGGTTAGGTTAGGTTAGGTTAGGTTAGGTTAGGTTAGGTTAGGTTAGGTTAGGTTAGGTTAGGTTAGGTTAGGTTAGGTTAGGTTAGGTTAGGTTAGGTTAGGTTAGGTTAGGTTAGGTTAGGTTAGGTTAGGTTAGGTTAGGTTAGGTTAGGTTAGGTTAGGTTAGGTTAGGTTAGGTTAGGTTAGGTTAGGTTAGGTTAGGTTAGGTTAGGTTAGGTTAGGTTAGGTTAGGTTAGGTTAGGTTAGGTTAGGTTAGGTTAGGTTAGGTTAGGTTAGGTTAGGTTAGGTTAGGTTAGGTTAGGTTAGGTTAGGTTAGGTTAGGTTAGGTTAGGTTAGGTTAGGTTAGGTTAGGTTAGGTTAGGTTAGGTTAGGTTAGGTTAGGTTAGGTTAGGTTAGGTTAGGTTAGGTTAGGTTAGGTTAGGTTAGGTTAGGTTAGGTTAGGTTAGGTTAGGTTAGGTTAGGTTAGGTTAGGTTAGGTTAGGTTAGGTTAGGTTAGGTTAGGTTAGGTTAGGTTAGGTTAGGTTAGGTTAGGTTAGGTTAGGTTAGGTTAGGTTAGGTTAGGTTAGGTTAGGTTAGGTTAGGTTAGGTTAGGTTAGGTTAGGTTAGGTTAGGTTAGGTTAGGTTAGGTTAGGTTAGGTTAGGTTAGGTTAGGTTAGGTTAGGTTAGGTTAGGTTAGGTTAGGTTAGGTTAGGTTAGGTTAGGTTAGGTTAGGTTAGGTTAGGTTAGGTTAGGTTAGGTTAGGTTAGGTTAGGTTAGGTTAGGTTAGGTTAGGTTAGGTTAGGTTAGGTTAGGTTAGGTTAGGTTAGGTTAGGTTAGGTTAGGTTAGGTTAGGTTAGGTTAGGTTAGGTTAGGTTAGGTTAGGTTAGGTTAGGTTAGGTTAGGTTAGGTTAGGTTAGGTTAGGTTAGGTTAGGTTAGGTTAGGTTAGGTTAGGTTAGGTTAGGTTAGGTTAGGTTAGGTTAGGTTAGGTTAGGTTAGGTTAGGTTAGGTTAGGTTAGGTTAGGTTAGGTTAGGTTAGGTTAGGTTAGGTTAGGTTAGGTTAGGTTAGGTTAGGTTAGGTTAGGTTAGGTTAGGTTAGGTTAGGTTAGGTTAGGTTAGGTTAGGTTAGGTTAGGTTAGGTTAGGTTAGGTTAGGTTAGGTTAGGTTAGGTTAGGTTAGGTTAGGTTAGGTTAGGTTAGGTTAGGTTAGGTTAGGTTAGGTTAGGTTAGGTTAGGTTAGGTTAGGTTAGGTTAGGTTAGGTTAGGTTAGGTTAGGTTAGGTTAGGTTAGGTTAGGTTAGGTTAGGTTAGGTTAGGTTAGGTTAGGTTAGGTTAGGTTAGGTTAGGTTAGGTTAGGTTAGGTTAGGTTAGGTTAGGTTAGGTTAGGTTAGGTTAGGTTAGGTTAGGTTAGGTTAGGTTAGGTTAGGTTAGGTTAGGTTAGGTTAGGTTAGGTTAGGTTAGGTTAGGTTAGGTTAGGTTAGGTTAGGTTAGGTTAGGTTAGGTTAGGTTAGGTTAGGTTAGGTTAGGTTAGGTTAGGTTAGGTTAGGTTAGGTTAGGTTAGGTTAGGTTAGGTTAGGTTAGGTTAGGTTAGGTTAGGTTAGGTTAGGTTAGGTTAGGTTAGGTTAGGTTAGGTTAGGTTAGGTTAGGTTAGGTTAGGTTAGGTTAGGTTAGGTTAGGTTAGGTTAGGTTAGGTTAGGTTAGGTTAGGTTAGGTTAGGTTAGGTTAGGTTAGGTTAGGTTAGGTTAGGTTAGGTTAGGTTAGGTTAGGTTAGGTTAGGTTAGGTTAGGTTAGGTTAGGTTAGGTTAGGTTAGGTTAGGTTAGGTTAGGTTAGGTTAGGTTAGGTTAGGTTAGGTTAGGTTAGGTTAGGTTAGGTTAGGTTAGGTTAGGTTAGGTTAGGTTAGGTTAGGTTAGGTTAGGTTAGGTTAGGTTAGGTTAGGTTAGGTTAGGTTAGGTTAGGTTAGGTTAGGTTAGGTTAGGTTAGGTTAGGTTAGGTTAGGTTAGGTTAGGTTAGGTTAGGTTAGGTTAGGTTAGGTTAGGTTAGGTTAGGTTAGGTTAGGTTAGGTTAGGTTAGGTTAGGTTAGGTTAGGTTAGGTTAGGTTAGGTTAGGTTAGGTTAGGTTAGGTTAGGTTAGGTTAGGTTAGGTTAGGTTAGGTTAGGTTAGGTTAGGTTAGGTTAGGTTAGGTTAGGTTAGGTTAGGTTAGGTTAGGTTAGGTTAGGTTAGGTTAGGTTAGGTTAGGTTAGGTTAGGTTAGGTTAGGTTAGGTTAGGTTAGGTTAGGTTAGGTTAGGTTAGGTTAGGTTAGGTTAGGTTAGGTTAGGTTAGGTTAGGTTAGGTTAGGTTAGGTTAGGTTAGGTTAGGTTAGGTTAGGTTAGGTTAGGTTAGGTTAGGTTAGGTTAGGTTAGGTTAGGTTAGGTTAGGTTAGGTTAGGTTAGGTTAGGTTAGGTTAGGTTAGGTTAGGTTAGGTTAGGTTAGGTTAGGTTAGGTTAGGTTAGGTTAGGTTAGGTTAGGTTAGGTTAGGTTAGGTTAGGTTAGGTTAGGTTAGGTTAGGTTAGGTTAGGTTAGGTTAGGTTAGGTTAGGTTAGGTTAGGTTAGGTTAGGTTAGGTTAGGTTAGGTTAGGTTAGGTTAGGTTAGGTTAGGTTAGGTTAGGTTAGGTTAGGTTAGGTTAGGTTAGGTTAGGTTAGGTTAGGTTAGGTTAGGTTAGGTTAGGTTAGGTTAGGTTAGGTTAGGTTAGGTTAGGTTAGGTTAGGTTAGGTTAGGTTAGGTTAGGTTAGGTTAGGTTAGGTTAGGTTAGGTTAGGTTAGGTTAGGTTAGGTTAGGTTAGGTTAGGTTAGGTTAGGTTAGGTTAGGTTAGGTTAGGTTAGGTTAGGTTAGGTTAGGTTAGGTTAGGTTAGGTTAGGTTAGGTTAGGTTAGGTTAGGTTAGGTTAGGTTAGGTTAGGTTAGGTTAGGTTAGGTTAGGTTAGGTTAGGTTAGGTTAGGTTAGGTTAGGTTAGGTTAGGTTAGGTTAGGTTAGGTTAGGTTAGGTTAGGTTAGGTTAGGTTAGGTTAGGTTAGGTTAGGTTAGGTTAGGTTAGGTTAGGTTAGGTTAGGTTAGGTTAGGTTAGGTTAGGTTAGGTTAGGTTAGGTTAGGTTAGGTTAGGTTAGGTTAGGTTAGGTTAGGTTAGGTTAGGTTAGGTTAGGTTAGGTTAGGTTAGGTTAGGTTAGGTTAGGTTAGGTTAGGTTAGGTTAGGTTAGGTTAGGTTAGGTTAGGTTAGGTTAGGTTAGGTTAGGTTAGGTTAGGTTAGGTTAGGTTAGGTTAGGTTAGGTTAGGTTAGGTTAGGTTAGGTTAGGTTAGGTTAGGTTAGGTTAGGTTAGGTTAGGTTAGGTTAGGTTAGGTTAGGTTAGGTTAGGTTAGGTTAGGTTAGGTTAGGTTAGGTTAGGTTAGGTTAGGTTAGGTTAGGTTAGGTTAGGTTAGGTTAGGTTAGGTTAGGTTAGGTTAGGTTAGGTTAGGTTAGGTTAGGTTAGGTTAGGTTAGGTTAGGTTAGGTTAGGTTAGGTTAGGTTAGGTTAGGTTAGGTTAGGTTAGGTTAGGTTAGGTTAGGTTAGGTTAGGTTAGGTTAGGTTAGGTTAGGTTAGGTTAGGTTAGGTTAGGTTAGGTTAGGTTAGGTTAGGTTAGGTTAGGTTAGGTTAGGTTAGGTTAGGTTAGGTTAGGTTAGGTTAGGTTAGGTTAGGTTAGGTTAGGTTAGGTTAGGTTAGGTTAGGTTAGGTTAGGTTAGGTTAGGTTAGGTTAGGTTAGGTTAGGTTAGGTTAGGTTAGGTTAGGTTAGGTTAGGTTAGGTTAGGTTAGGTTAGGTTAGGTTAGGTTAGGTTAGGTTAGGTTAGGTTAGGTTAGGTTAGGTTAGGTTAGGTTAGGTTAGGTTAGGTTAGGTTAGGTTAGGTTAGGTTAGGTTAGGTTAGGTTAGGTTAGGTTAGGTTAGGTTAGGTTAGGTTAGGTTAGGTTAGGTTAGGTTAGGTTAGGTTAGGTTAGGTTAGGTTAGGTTAGGTTAGGTTAGGTTAGGTTAGGTTAGGTTAGGTTAGGTTAGGTTAGGTTAGGTTAGGTTAGGTTAGGTTAGGTTAGGTTAGGTTAGGTTAGGTTAGGTTAGGTTAGGTTAGGTTAGGTTAGGTTAGGTTAGGTTAGGTTAGGTTAGGTTAGGTTAGGTTAGGTTAGGTTAGGTTAGGTTAGGTTAGGTTAGGTTAGGTTAGGTTAGGTTAGGTTAGGTTAGGTTAGGTTAGGTTAGGTTAGGTTAGGTTAGGTTAGGTTAGGTTAGGTTAGGTTAGGTTAGGTTAGGTTAGGTTAGGTTAGGTTAGGTTAGGTTAGGTTAGGTTAGGTTAGGTTAGGTTAGGTTAGGTTAGGTTAGGTTAGGTTAGGTTAGGTTAGGTTAGGTTAGGTTAGGTTAGGTTAGGTTAGGTTAGGTTAGGTTAGGTTAGGTTAGGTTAGGTTAGGTTAGGTTAGGTTAGGTTAGGTTAGGTTAGGTTAGGTTAGGTTAGGTTAGGTTAGGTTAGGTTAGGTTAGGTTAGGTTAGGTTAGGTTAGGTTAGGTTAGGTTAGGTTAGGTTAGGTTAGGTTAGGTTAGGTTAGGTTAGGTTAGGTTAGGTTAGGTTAGGTTAGGTTAGGTTAGGTTAGGTTAGGTTAGGTTAGGTTAGGTTAGGTTAGGTTAGGTTAGGTTAGGTTAGGTTAGGTTAGGTTAGGTTAGGTTAGGTTAGGTTAGGTTAGGTTAGGTTAGGTTAGGTTAGGTTAGGTTAGGTTAGGTTAGGTTAGGTTAGGTTAGGTTAGGTTAGGTTAGGTTAGGTTAGGTTAGGTTAGGTTAGGTTAGGTTAGGTTAGGTTAGGTTAGGTTAGGTTAGGTTAGGTTAGGTTAGGTTAGGTTAGGTTAGGTTAGGTTAGGTTAGGTTAGGTTAGGTTAGGTTAGGTTAGGTTAGGTTAGGTTAGGTTAGGTTAGGTTAGGTTAGGTTAGGTTAGGTTAGGTTAGGTTAGGTTAGGTTAGGTTAGGTTAGGTTAGGTTAGGTTAGGTTAGGTTAGGTTAGGTTAGGTTAGGTTAGGTTAGGTTAGGTTAGGTTAGGTTAGGTTAGGTTAGGTTAGGTTAGGTTAGGTTAGGTTAGGTTAGGTTAGGTTAGGTTAGGTTAGGTTAGGTTAGGTTAGGTTAGGTTAGGTTAGGTTAGGTTAGGTTAGGTTAGGTTAGGTTAGGTTAGGTTAGGTTAGGTTAGGTTAGGTTAGGTTAGGTTAGGTTAGGTTAGGTTAGGTTAGGTTAGGTTAGGTTAGGTTAGGTTAGGTTAGGTTAGGTTAGGTTAGGTTAGGTTAGGTTAGGTTAGGTTAGGTTAGGTTAGGTTAGGTTAGGTTAGGTTAGGTTAGGTTAGGTTAGGTTAGGTTAGGTTAGGTTAGGTTAGGTTAGGTTAGGTTAGGTTAGGTTAGGTTAGGTTAGGTTAGGTTAGGTTAGGTTAGGTTAGGTTAGGTTAGGTTAGGTTAGGTTAGGTTAGGTTAGGTTAGGTTAGGTTAGGTTAGGTTAGGTTAGGTTAGGTTAGGTTAGGTTAGGTTAGGTTAGGTTAGGTTAGGTTAGGTTAGGTTAGGTTAGGTTAGGTTAGGTTAGGTTAGGTTAGGTTAGGTTAGGTTAGAGGTTAGGTTAGGTTAGGTTAGGTTAGGTTAGGTTAGGTTAGGTTAGGTTAGGTTAGGTTAGGTTAGGTTAGGTTAGGTTAGGTTAGGTTAGGTTAGGTTAGGTTAGGTTAGGTTAGGTTAGGTTAGGTTAGGTTAGGTTAGGTTAGGTTAGGTTAGGTTAGGTTAGGTTAGGTTAGGTTAGGTTAGGTTAGGTTAGGTTAGGTTAGGTTAGGTTAGGTTAGGTTAGGTTAGGTTAGGTTAGGTTAGGTTAGGTTAGGTTAGGTTAGGTTAGGTTAGGTTAGGTTAGGTTAGGTTAGGTTAGGTTAGGTTAGGTTAGGTTAGGTTAGGTTAGGTTAGGTTAGGTTAGGTTAGGTTAGGTTAGGTTAGGTTAGGTTAGGTTAGGTTAGGTTAGGTTAGGTTAGGTTAGGTTAGGTTAGGTTAGGTTAGGTTAGGTTAGGTTAGGTTAGGTTAGGTTAGGTTAGGTTAGGTTAGGT
>OX637262.1:9017500-9037095 GCA_951799465.1 Leptophobia aripa | reverse complement strand
GACGACTTCGTCGTCCAATTCGTCTTTTTCTTGTTATTGGAGCGGCAGGGTCGATCTCCCTCGTCCGTTCATCGTTTTCTTTTGCGGACAGGACAGCCTTTGCAAAAGCTTCAACCGCCCGCCACACATGTCTATCCCTGACCATGGCCGAGACCAGGTTTGGGAGTGTCAATTCCGGAATGTTTATTGCCGAGTTGAGTGCACTCCTTTCCGTGTCCCACGCTGGACACACTTCCAAGGTGTGTCGCGCAGTGTCCGATGGGTGATCGCAATGATGGCACCCGGGTGTCATCTCTCGTCGAGCCACCTTGCAGAGGTATTGGCCAAAACATCCGTGGCCGGTTAGCAACTGAGCAAGGTGGAACGTTACCGAGCCCCAGCGCCTGTCAATCCACATTTCTAGTACAGGTCGTACCGCTCCGAGCGTCCAAAGACCCGCTGTAGCCCCCTCCAAGTCCGCCTTCCACAGCAGCGTCACTGACCGCCTCGCCTCGCTTCTCCACTCCTGGACAGTATCGAACGGCGGGTCCGCTCCGTTGTGGCTAATTCTGTACTGGTTTCTTCTCCAGAACACATCTGAAAGACCGAGAGCATCGTGATACCAGGGACAAGTTCCAGCTATAACACACACCGCATCAAAAGATGCCGTGCGGTACGCCCGCGCCGCCCGTATCGCAATCATACGCTGCGCTCTTCTCAATAAGGCCCTATTGTGTGTACTTAGGCCCGTGTCGTTAGCCCATATCGGGCAGCCGTAAAGGGCTTTGGCACGAACGACTCCCGCGTAAAGCTTCCGACAGCTATTACTGGGTCCTCCGACATTGGGCATTATGCGAGCTAGCGCCCTGCTCGTATCGTCCAATCCAATGATGGTCCGCTGAAAATGTGCTTTGAAGCACCACTTGGAATCCAGAACCAGGCCCAAATATTTCAATGTCGTACCCACTGCCACGGGATGCCCACCGACGACAATCCGTTTATTCGTCTGTTGCTGACTCCTTTTCCCGGCGAACACGATTGCCTCCGTTTTCTCTAAAGCGACACTGCAGCCGATCGTTTGGATTCTTGCGATCACCTGTGCGACTCCAGCCGCCGCCCTGATAGACGCGTCGCTGTACGATTCTCCTGCTGCCACCACCAGAGTGTCATCCGCGTAGCATAAAACCTGCACACCACGAATGAACACCCCCCGCAGGACCCAATCGTAACCGATGTTCCACAAGAGTGGTCCTAGAACCGACCCCTGCGGGACACCACACTTCACTTCACGCCTTGTCCAAGCACTTTTTGTGGGAAATACGATAAATCTTTCACACAAGTAGTTTTCCACTATAGACCGAAGATAGTCCGGCACTCGGTGATGTCGCAGGCCGTTTCTGATCGCGGCCCATGGCAGCGAATTGAAGGCGTTAGCGATGTCCAACGACACCGCAATCACTACACCGCCCTTCAAAGTTCTCTCCGTCACGATTGAGCGTAGACGGGCAATGGCATCTATGGTGGACCTTCCCCGCCGAAAGCCAAATTGGCAGTTCGACAGATCGGGCCCAACGGATGATAGGTGACACCTGATGCGCTCAGCAATGATTCGCTCGAAACATTTGCCCGCCTCGCTCAGTAGCACAATTGGTCTGTAGCCAGAAGGTGAGTCAGCCGGTTTGCCCGCCTTTCTTAGTAGGACTAAACGGCCGATCTTCCAGTGCTTTGGAAAAACTCCTTCCCTGAGGCATCTGGTCAGAACCGTCTGAAACCTGTCAAATAATCCGAACTTGAGGGTGAGACCCAGCACTTTACCGTGAAGCCCATCGGGGCCCGGCGCAGTTCTTTTCGTGGTTGCTTTGTCGGCCGCTGAGCTCAACTCCGCTTCCGACACTTCCGTGATCTCACCGTGGTCCTCTCTAGCAGTTTCGATCCGTCCTATGTGCGATGTTACTGCTGACGGGAAGAGTGCCTCCACCACCGTATCCAGTAGAGATCGCTCCATGCATTGCGTTGTGGGAGGTGCCCACGGGCGTAATTTAGCCAAAACGGATTTGTAGGGCCTGCCCCATGGGTCTTGGTCAAGAGAGGCAAGGAACTCCGCCCACGCCCTCTCCTTTGCACATACAATGGCCACCCGAAGTGCCCTTTTTGCTGCTTGAAATTCCTCGCGAAGACCAGATTCCACAGCGCCGCCACTCTCCGCGTTCCTTCTTCGTCGGAACCTACGCAGCATCCTCCGGGCCGATGCACACGTCGCTCGGAGTCCACTCAGCTCTGGGCTCCACCAATACACACCATTTCGAGTTCGCGGCGGTTTGGACCTGGCCATCGACGCATCACCAACCTCTCTCCACACCTTTTCCAGACAAACGATTTCATCGTCGATGGCTCGACCTCTGGTGCCAGAACACCAGGACCCGACCACTGTCGCTGTTTCCAAATTCTCCCGGTTCAAGGACTTTAAAGCCCACGTAGTGCCGATCGCGCTAGAAGCTCGCACCCGAACAGAAGGCATCGCAGACAACGAGGGCTGGACACAGAAACGAATATACCTGTGGTCCGACAGCGTTTCTACCCTCGTCATCACCCTCCACTTTTGAAGCCTCTGGGACAAAACAGGTGTAGCAAAGGTGACGTCTACCACCGAACCGCCAACTCCTCTTATACACGTCCTCACCGAACCGACATTGCAGCACAACAGATTGTTTTCGGCGAGCCACTCCAAAACAGCCACCCCGCGACTATCCGTCACCGAGGAGCCCCACACCGTGGATTTGGCGTTGAGGTCCCCGGCCACCAGCACCTCTAGCGGGCTGCACCAGCGCACCATTGACCCCAGATCCGTCAGAAACCTGTCTAACTCCACCAACGATCGGTTCGGAGAGAAGTAAACTGCTACGACTGCCAAACCGTCCAGCTTCAGCGCCACGCATCCTCTCCGACGACGCACATCCGCAACCCTGGGCAAGATCGTTGGCGATACAACCGCTGCAGCCTGCTCACACTCGTCTCCAAACCAGTTACCGCGGTCTGGCACCCGATATGGTTCGGAGACCACTCCCAATCCTATGGACCACTGCGCCAGGCTTTGCGCGAAGACATCTTGTGCACTGGCGCAGTGGTTGAGGTTGGCTTGTAGAAATTTGATCATTGTGCTGGTGTGGCCATCTCAGTCTCCATTGACTCCCGGTTCGGTTCAGGTGGGGGCGCACGGTTGGGCTGCTCACTCCTCCCCACCCTTCTCTTGGGGGCCGAACACGAAGGTCCCCCCAAGCGGTGGTCTGCCTTCCTACCCAGGGCAGTACATATATTGCAATGGGCGGTTCTCTCCAAACACTCGGCTGCTCTGTGGCCTTCCTTCCCGCACCGATGGCATTGCCTGCTCCGGTCCACCGCAGTGCATCTAGCCGCCGCATGCCCACTCTCCAAGCATCGGTAGCACCGGAACTCTTTTGTTTTAACTATCACCGCCCGCGCTGACACCCAGCCGATGAGCAAACGGCCATCGGACATCTTTGCCGCCGCCTCCACCGGACACGTGACCCAGGCCGCAAACAGCCCTCTCCTGTCCGGGCGGACCGCACTGACCCTTACATACTCCTCCGAGCACTCGCCCTTTCTGGCGACCGCCCGTCGTATCTCCTCCTGAGTCACAGAGTCGTCGAGGTTAGCGATTCTGACGTTTACCATCTTTTGCGGTCTCCCGATCTTTATTCCTTCTTGTTCCTGCAGAGCCTCCGACAGCTTCGCTGCCAGTTTGTCGGCTGCTGAATCTTTCCCCGTTCCGGAGATCTGCAGGATTGCCGCTCCCGTTACCCCGCGCCTGAAGGTAATGGCTTCAACGCCAACGTCACCTAACTTTACCCTCTGTTTGGCCTCCCTCATGACCCCGGCGTAAGTCATGCCACGATCTTGGGCCTCTTTGGATATCGTGATCGTAACCGCCGACGACCGCGGGACTCGAAGCTTCTTTTTTTTCTCTTCTCTCTGCGGGAGTGGCTCCTTCTTGCCTTCAGCCTGCCTGGTTTGGCGGCTTGGCCGACCCCCCTTACCAACCCTCACCCATGAGCTCTCCTCAGCCTCCGGGTTAGGTGGGCGTGAATCGGTCTTGGGCAACGGTCCAACAGGAATGGGAAGAGGAACTCTCTTCGGCGCCATTACATCGTCCATCCCCGCTCTCTCTGTCCTGAGCCTCCTCTTCCGTTTTTTATCAGAAGGCGGCGCGGGCGCAGCTGTCATGGAGGTCACCACCCCCGATTTGCTACGTTCCCTCAGATCCGCAGCCAGGGGGGGACGCACCCGCGGCGCGGGGCCGAGCCGCGGCTCGAGGCCCTCGATTCTCGCGTTTATTTTTTCCCCCACCGTTTTATAAATGCGAGCCTCAAGGTCGGCCAGGCTTAGAGGATCCGCTTCTGGGCGCAGCTTACTCTTCACACTCTCGACCTGCTTGCGCAGCTCCTCCACTTCGCGTCGCAACCGGACGTTATCAGCGCGGAGCGCCCGCGTCTCCTCCGACACTGTGCGCTGCGATAAGGCGACAGCGTCGTTTCTGATAAAAGAGACTGCCTCCTTCAGCGCATGCACGAAGGTGCCCTTCAAGTTGGAGGACTTTTGGGCAACCTTCGTGACCATCTCCAAGTTGGCCTCTAATCGGGCCATTACTGTGGCCACCGACTCTACATTTTCCTCCTCTACGCAGAGCGTAGTCGCCGATCTTAACTCGCGAGTGCTTTCAACGGACTCGGTGAGTTCCGCCTCCGCTTGCCTCTGCATCTCCTTCCTCTTACATCCTTCCATAACCCGCTTGGCAGCAGCCTGGCCGACATACTCTCCAGTGGTCGGAGGCCGACCTTTGAACCTTTCTTTGGAGACTGGGGTGTCTGTTGAGCTACCCCCACTCCGCGAGCTCCTGCTCCTGCTCCTCTTCTCTCTCACCCTCTTGTGCGCCCAAAGTCGGCCCAGCTCCTCGCGGGACGCGGGACGACTCGCCGATGGAGTGGACGACACACTCGCCACCGACAAGTTGTCAAAGTCCGACGACTGCGACCCTTCGTCGCGCACCATCCCAGCTGGCACAGACGTTGGAGTACGCCTCACCACCACCTTCACCTCCTCACACCCATTCTCTTCTCTCATTTTTCTCTCCTTCCTCGCCCTATCCACTTCTTCCTTGGTTTTGTTTTGTTTAATTTTATCATTTTCCATATTTTGGTTTCGACATGGGGGATATAAAAAGTCCACCCGGGCAGAGACCCCTGTACCCGGGTAACCCTAATACGCTTGGAGGTCGGGTGGTATCCAAGGGTTGGCCGCTAGCAGCCCGAGATACTGCTCGGACACCCACTCAGAAGAGCGGGAGTACAGCGTCGCGCGAGGCCCCGCAGGGCGCCCCAACGCATGCACATTCAGGGTTTTTTTTTATGGTTGTCCTTCCACTTGGACCGGCCAATTAAGGCAAGCCCCCTGGCCCGGTATGGTCCGCGAGACATATCCACGACAACCACACCGAGTAACAGTTTGCCCGACGGGGGACGTGCAAAAGTCCCTGACCAACGACTACTTAACGCCATCGCGGCCCGTCGCACCATGGCTTACACCACCGCAACAATCATCCTCCAACAACAACAACAACAACACCCTCCCAAACTGCCACGCAGCCGCTGGTTCTTTAGAGGAACCCACCCTACAAGCACAATCACTGTACTAAAAAGATATATAACTAGATATAAACCTCACGATATCTTTATTTACTCATGTCTCTTATCCACTTATTTACAACAAACATCCACACATCAATAAATGAAAACATATTTTAGACACAATGACCTCCTATTAAAAGTTGTACTCTTCCGCCGCATCCATTGCGGTTTAATTATAAAACCGAGGATACAACTACCGGTCCTCTCCACACCTTCGCGATTGTAAAATATTCGCTCCGGCTGGCCGAGGGTTGAGCGGGAATTAATCGTCCGCTTTCTGGGCGCTGATGCCTTTCCCGCATACCGGCGACCAAAGTGGTGGCCGGTCGATAAACGAGTCCCTATTTGCTTCACCTTTGCGAAGACAGATGCCGTCGCTCCAGTTAATGAGCCCCCCCGGCACTGCAAGCCTGGGAACCGTGGGAAAATTCATCCACGGCGGAGGGGAACCTAACCTAACCTAACCTAACCTAACCTAACCTAACCTAACCTAACCTAACCTAACCTAACCTAACCTAACCTAACCTAACCTAACCTAACCTAACCTAACCTAACCTAACCTAACCTAACCTAACCTAACCTAACCTAACCTAACCTAACCTAACCTAACCTAACCTAACCTAACCTAACCTAACCTAACCTAACCTAACCTAACCTAACCTAACCTAACCTAACCTAACCTAACCTAACCTAACCTAACCTAACCTAACCTAACCTAACCTAACCTAACCTAACCTAACCTAACCTAACCTAACCTAACCTAACCTAACCTAACCTAACCTAACCTAACCTAACCTAACCTAACCTAACCTAACCTAACCTAACCTAACCTAACCTAACCTAACCTAACCTAACCTAACCTAACCTAACCTAACCTAACCTAACCTAACCTAACCTAACCTAACCTAACCTAACCTAACCTAACCTAACCTAACCTAACCTAACCTAACCTAACCTAACCTAACCTAACCTAACCTAACCTAACCTAACCTAACCTAACCTAACCTAACCTAACCTAACCTAACCTAACCTAACCTAACCTAACCTAACCTAACCTAACCTAACCTAACCTAACCTAACCTAACCTAACCTAACCTAACCTAACCTAACCTAACCTAACCTAACCTAACCTAACCTAACCTAACCTAACCTAACCTAACCTAACCTAACCTAACCTAACCTAACCTAACCTAACCTAACCTAACCTAACCTAACCTAACCTAACCTAACCTAACCTAACCTAACCTAACCTAACCTAACCTAACCTAACCTAACCTAACCTAACCTAACCTAACCTAACCTAACCTAACCTAACCTAACCTAACCTAACCTAACCTAACCTAACCTAACCTAACCTAACCTAACCTAACCTAACCTAACCTAACCTAACCTAACCTAACCTAACCTAACCTAACCTAACCTAACCTAACCTAACCTAACCTAACCTAACCTAACCTAACCTAACCTAACCTAACCTAACCTAACCTAACCTAACCTAACCTAACCTAACCTAACCTAACCTAACCTAACCTAACCTAACCTAACCTAACCTAACCTAACCTAACCTAACCTAACCTAACCTAACCTAACCTAACCTAACCTAACCTAACCTAACCTAACCTAACCTAACCTAACCTAACCTAACCTAACCTAACCTAACCTAACCTAACCTAACCTAACCTAACCTAACCTAACCTAACCTAACCTAACCTAACCTAACCTAACCTAACCTAACCTAACCTAACCTAACCTAACCTAACCTAACCTAACCTAACCTAACCTAACCTAACCTAACCTAACCTAACCTAACCTAACCTAACCTAACCTAACCTAACCTAACCTAACCTAACCTAACCTAACCTAACCTAACCTAACCTAACCTAACCTAACCTAACCTAACCTAACCTAACCTAACCTAACCTAACCTAACCTAACCTAACCTAACCTAACCTAACCTAACCTAACCTAACCTAACCTAACCTAACCTAACCTAACCTAACCTAACCTAACCTAACCTAACCTAACCTAACCTAACCTAACCTAACCTAACCTAACCTAACCTAACCTAACCTAACCTAACCTAACCTAACCTAACCTAACCTAACCTAACCTAACCTAACCTAACCTAACCTAACCTAACCTAACCTAACCTAACCTAACCTAACCTAACCTAACCTAACCTAACCTAACCTAACCTAACCTAACCTAACCTAACCTAACCTAACCTAACCTAACCTAACCTAACCTAACCTAACCTAACCTAACCTAACCTAACCTAACCTAACCTAACCTAACCTAACCTAACCTAACCTAACCTAACCTAACCTAACCTAACCTAACCTAACCTAACCTAACCTAACCTAACCTAACCTAACCTAACCTAACCTAACCTAACCTAACCTAACCTAACCTAACCTAACCTAACCTAACCTAACCTAACCTAACCTAACCTAACCTAACCTAACCTAACCTAACCTAACCTAACCTAACCTAACCTAACCTAACCTAACCTAACCTAACCTAACCTAACCTAACCTAACCTAACCTAACCTAACCTAACCTAACCTAACCTAACCTAACCTAACCTAACCTAACCTAACCTAACCTAACCTAACCTAACCTAACCTAACCTAACCTAACCTAACCTAACCTAACCTAACCTAACCTAACCTAACCTAACCTAACCTAACCTAACCTAACCTAACCTAACCTAACCTAACCTAACCTAACCTAACCTAACCTAACCTAACCTAACCTAACCTAACCTAACCTAACCTAACCTAACCTAACCTAACCTAACCTAACCTAACCTAACCTAACCTAACCTAACCTAACCTAACCTAACCTAACCTAACCTAACCTAACCTAACCTAACCTAACCTAACCTAACCTAACCTAACCTAACCTAACCTAACCTAACCTAACCTAACCTAACCTAACCTAACCTAACCTAACCTAACCTAACCTAACCTAACCTAACCTTACCTAACCTAACCTAACCTAACCTAACCTAACCTAACCTAACCTAACCTAACCTAACCTAACCTAACCTAACCTAACCTAACCTAACCTAACCTAACCTAACCTAACCTAACCTAACCTAACCTAACCTAACCTAACCTAACCTAACCTAACCTAACCTAACCTAACCTAACCTAACCTAACCTAACCTAACCTAACCTAACCTAACCTAACCTAACCTAACCTAACCAGTCGCATCCTTGCTATCGCATCAGTCACACGATCTTATACCGGGTTCCAGTTATAGTTTTCACCAAGTTAACAACTGTTCGTTCGGTTTGTTTCTTCAAGTTCATCAAGTTTCAAATAAATTCAGTTACGTGCAACCACCGCCTTCTCCTTCGTGCGTCCAAACGAACTTTGTAAGAGACCTTAAGTTTCAAGTGCTCAGTGCTAAGTAGTGCTTCTGATTTGTTTAAAGTTTTTCGCGAGCCAGTAAGTCCTAGATTTATTTAAATTCATTTATTTCATTTCTTTTGTCGCTGGTTTTTTTCTGATAGTCACTGTCCGCGTCTGTTCAAATCAATATATTTACACTTTTACACATATTTACACATATTCACACATATTTACACATATTTACACACTTACACAATTATTATAATATATTTACTTGACCACACGGTTACAATTTTTATCGGAAGCGGTATATTATTTTATTTTACATTTGTCCTCACTTCGTTTTTACTTGCAGTCATAAATATTGTATTTCCTTCTTTTTTATAAAAAACTCATACAAATTATAAATTGGTAATTTTTTGTAATAAACCAAATAGTCATCCCGTAAAAGTCATAAAATACCTGCAGCGCTTACCTGCTGCAGCCGCGCTAATAAAAGTCATTGTCTTCGGCCATTTTGTTAAATTCCTAAGGTTGCATTCCCTTTGCTTAAACTTTTCAAATAATTAAAGTCTAAAACATTTTGCATTAACATCCCTAAAGTAGCATACTTTCTAAACAATAACTTTTTCGCTTCAAACAAATAAATTAATAAAGCCCTTTCAATAATAGTTAGAGTCCAAAAGTCATTCTTTTTTTTTTTTCAAAATAGTAAAATTTTCATTTTCTTTAAAAAATATTAAAGTAAATTCTCCTAAAAATAAATTCATCCAAGTAAGCAATTATTTGCAGTTAATTCGAATTCTCCTAGTTAACTAAAGTAAATTCCTTGCAAAAATAATTTAAATTTTTAAAAACCTTAGATTTCACACAAATTCGCCCGTGACAAAAACAAACCGACTACCTGCTTTTTCGGGGAAGGGTTACAGCGTCGCGCAAACATAGTCACAGCTCAGTCGCATCCTTGCTATCGCATCAGTCACACGATCTTATACCGGGTTCCAGTTATAGTTTTCACCAAGTTAACAACTGTTCGTTCGGTTTGTTTCTTCAAGTTCATCAAGTTTCAAATAAATTCAGTTACGTGCAACCACCGCCTTCTCCTTCGTGCGTCCAAACGAACTTTGTAAGAGACCTTAAGTTTCAAGTGCTCAGTGCTAAGTAGTGCTTCTGATTTGTTTAAAGTTTTTCGCGAGCCAGTAAGTCCTAGATTTATTTAAATTCATTTATTTCATTTCTTTTGTCGCTGGTTTTTTTCTGATAGTCACTGTCCGCGTCTGTTCAAATCAATATATTTACACTTTTACACATATTTACACATATTCACACATATTTACACATATTTACACACTTACTTACTTTTTATTTTAGGGTTTTTGACAATTTGGCGTGACCTTGAACGACCTTTTTTTTTTTTTTTTGCTCGTCAGCAAAATTCAAAGGGAACAATTAGCGTTCATTTTTGTTCCAGTTAGTGCTCTTCCAGCAAAATTCAAAGGGAACATTTAGCGTTCATTTTTGTTCCAGTTAGTGCTCTTCCAGCAAAATTCAAAGGGAACATTTAGCGTTCATTTTTGTTCCAGTTAGTGCTCTTCCAGCAAAATTCAAAGGGAACATTTAGCGTTCATTTTTGTTCCAGTTAGTGCTCTTCCAGCAAAATTCAAAGGGAACATTTAGCGTTCATTTTTGTTCCAGTTAGTGCTCTTCCAGCAAAATTCAAAGGGAACATTTAGCGTTCATTTTTGTTCCAGTTAGTGCTCTTCCAGCAAAATTCAAAGGGAACATTTAGCGTTCATTCTTGTTCCAGTTAGTGCTCTTCCAGCAAAATTCAAAGGGAACATTTGCGTTCATTTTTGTTCCAGTTAGTGCTCTTCCAGCAAAATTCAAAGGGAACATTTTGCGTTCATTTTTGTTTTAGCTAGTTAGTTAGTTACTTTTAGTTCCTGTTTCCTGCAAGAGGTAAAGCACATAAATTCACACCTACCTCCTTGCACAACTTAAGTTATAAGTCATTAATACAAACCTAAATCGTTTCAATCGTCCGATTGTCAAAACTGCCCTTTCGCTTTCACCTCGAACTCTTCCTCAAAAAAAAAAACATGTTTGGCATCCGTACCCCCCCTGCCAAAAAAACCACCTCCCCTAAGACCGCTTCAGCGGAAAGGGTGAACGCGGCCCCTTTACAGCCGCAGCCCAAACCCTCCACCATCCGCAAAAGCATCGAGACGATAGACCTCGATGCTACTGTTTCTATGAAACAAAAACCCTCGAGAGAGCAGGAGGCAAAATCGTGCCTCATGAAAGCTCTCGCTCATCTAGCAGAGTCGAGAAATCTCAAAACCGAGATTAAAACCGGGGTCACGGTGGCGGTGAGACGACTCCACCAATTATTTAAAGACGCCGAGGGAGAATCAAAACAGAGAGGGGTCCCGCCACAGGGACACACACAAAATCCCGACGAGGGAATGCCTCCCCCAGCTGAGTCCGCACAAATTACAGCCCTCAGCCTCCTCACCCAGAACCTGAATCGCCAAATTCAGAAACTGGAGGAGGAGAACAAGAAGCTGGAAATGTGCCGGCTCAGCCTCTCCAGCACACACTCCAACACCGCCAAGGTACTTCAGGAAGAAGTACACAAGAGTCTCGGGAAAATAGAGGAAAATTTCCAAACCCTAAACGAAAAGGCGGAGCAGAGAGAAGAGAGGTTTGAGCTTAAGCTCAAATCCTACGCAGAAGCCGCCAGCCAAAACAAGGCAAGACAAGGCGGCGAAGAACCTACTATTCACAAAAAAGTGACCCCGGCCCCCCCAACGATTATCTCCAAAACTAACTCGGACATACCGAGAACGCCCTCCGCCCCCTCACTGGTGGTCAGCAGAGATCCCTGCTTCTCCACACAGGAACTTCTCCTGTACGTACGAGAAGCGGTAAACTTCAGAGAGTGCGGCTTCGCCCCCACCAAAATCACACCGCTCTCAAACGTCAAACTGAAGCTTTCTTTTGAAAGCGAGGAGCACAAGAACATCACCAAGGCAAAACTGAACCAATCGGAGGGTATAGAAGCCGAAGACGAGAGGAGACTGAACCCCCTCATCACCATTAAGGGAATCGACAAGTCCCTAGAGGAAAAAGACCTGCTGACCACCATTAAAGAACAAAACCCCTCTCTGAAAAACGAGACATTTTCTATCAAATTTAAGAGAAACAATCGTAATGATAGTCTCTATAACGTAGTCTTAAACACCACTCCCACCGCATGGCGCAAATTCCTCGACCTAGGACGGGTCGCCTTGGACCACAGGAGAGTCCATTGCGACACCTTTTCACCCTTCATTCAGTGTCGCCAATGCCAAGGGTTCGGCCACACAAAGAGTAGGTGCCCATCAATCATTCCCAGTTGCGCCAAATGCGGAGATGAACACTTCACCTCCTCCTGCACCGAACCAGACACATCCACCCCCTCCTGCATTAACTGCAAGGACCACAATAAAAAACACAACACCAAAACCGACACCACACACCGTGCAGACAGCACAACCTGCCCCAAAGTCCGAGCCATGCGAGCACGCGTAGAGTCGAAAATAAATTATGTCTGAATTAAATTCGCGCAAACCTTCACACTCTTAAATAACATAAGGAACACACACACACACACACACATATAAAGCCATACACTACCACACATCTCACCACCGTCACAGCCATAGTTTATTTTTACTTACTTTTCTCCCCTCATTTCATTCAACCAAAAGATATCTATACTTCTTTGTCAATTCGAATAAACTTATCTTTGTATATAAGAATCATTTAACGCAATTAGTATTTTAGCCATATTTTTGCAATGATAGTGTTAATATTAATTTTATATAAACGAAGAATGACCGACCAAAATAGACTCAATCTATATAAATTCTCAAACAACTTTATTATGTCAAACATTATTTAACCACAACTCTCACTTAAAAGACTCATCCCCGGTTAATATTATTCAGTCTATTTTGGATAAATCATTACTCTTAGTAAACATTGTACTTAGCACTCATTAGTATACTCTCAAATTAGCCTAGTTTAGTTAAGAAAAAGTTTGTTTGAATTCACTAAGAACATAGAAGCACCAAATCCAGCTCACTTTAATTTCTATTTCTCTACAAATCCACAAATCAAATCATTAGGCCTTTTTTTTTTTTTTTTTATTATTTTATTATTATTATTCTTTCTCATTTTTATTATAACATGTTTAAACGAAAAGTTCAAATTCAAATTCATAAACTCTCATTAAAAATGTTTAGCTCATTTGAATCAATACTTCTTCAAAACAGTATTCTAACATATATTTTTTTTGTAAAATTCTTCTAACAAACGGGTGACGGACCAAAAATGGACTAAAATTACAAAACCCCTAAACTATTAAAAAAGAATCCCAATTCTTAATTCAAGCAAAACTAGTTCCAAATACTCCAACATATTTTCACACAATCACTTTGGTCCATTTTTCGTTTATCATCATTTTTATTTATTATATTTTTTCACTTGTATAATCTTATCACAGTAAATTCAGTAAAAATCAAACCCTTTATACTTTATATTTAGACACATACAATACTCACTGATCGACCAAAATCAACTTAATTCTTAAACTTATATTTAGAAAATTGCCCATTTTTATTTATTCACAACACTCAATAAACAACATACAGATTAAACTATCTGCCTTTTCTGTTTATTTTGGTCTATCAATGTACATCAACAAATCAATTTTATATCAGTGTCACTCAAGGTCAAACCCATGGATAATCACTAAACACTCAACTCATAAACACTCCAACGCTAGCACGTTACTCTTTTTCTAATTAGTTTTCTCTTTTTTATTGTTTTCAACTGCTCTTAAAAATCACTACGTCCATGCTTCGACTAAGACTCACACTGATATAACATAACACAAATTTGTAAAACACAAACAGGGGTTTCGAACAGGAACGGTATCTTACAGCCAAAACCTTTTCGTCACCCCACTCTTTCCCATACTCTTATTCACAACTTGTAAAAACAGAATAGCGAATTAGGATGGTATCCCATAGCCAGAACTACTTCGTCGTTTTGTTTATTATTATTTTATTTACTTTTCACCCTTTATATTAACCATGTAAATAGCTTAATGTCTATTGTACAAAATAGAGCGACGGAGAAGAACGGTATCCAATAGCCAACAACTTTTTCCGTCGCTCTTATTTTAATAATCATAAATAACATGTATTAGCTACATAAGTGACACATTATAAAACCCTTCTAAGGATCAATTAGCTTAAAAAAAAAAAAAAAAAAAAAAAAAAAAAAAACCTAACCTAACCTAACCTAACCTAACCTAACCTAACCTAACCTAACCTAACCTAACCTAACCTAACCAACCTAACCTAACCTAACCTAACCTAACCTAACCTAACCTAACCTAACCTAACCTAACCTAACCTAACCTAACCTAACCTAACCTAACCTAACCTAACCTAACCTAACCTAACCTAACCTAACCTAACCTAACCTAACCTAACCTAACCTAACCTAACCTAACCTAACCTAACCTAACCTAACCTAACCTAACCTAACCTAACCTAACCTAACCTAACCTAACCTAACCTAACCTAACCTAACCTAACCTAACCTAACCTAACCTAACCTAACCTAACCTAACCTAACCTAACCTAACCTAACCTAACCTAACCTAACCTAACCTAACCTAACCTAACCTAACCTAACCTAACCTAACCTAACCTAACCTAACCTAACCTAACCTAACCTAACCTAACCTAACCTAACCTAACCTAACCTAACCTAACCTAACCTAACCTAACCTAACCTAACCTAACCTAACCTAACCTAACCTAACCTAACCTAACCTAACCTAACCTAACCTAACCTAACCTAACCTAACCTAACCTAACCTAACCTAACCTAACCTAACCTAACCTAACCTAACCTAACCTAACCTAACCTAACCTAACCTAACCTAACCTAACCTAACCTAACCTAACCTAACCTAACCTAACCTAACCTAACCTAACCTAACCTAACCTAACCTAACCTAACCTAACCTAACCTAACCTAACCTAACCTAACCTAACCTAACCTAACCTAACCTAACCTAACCTAACCTAACCTAACCTAACCTAACCTAACCTAACCTAACCTAACCTAACCTAACCTAACCTAACCTAACCTAACCTAACCTAACCTAACCTAACCTAACCTAACCTAACCTAACCTAACCTAACCTAACCTAACCTAACCTAACCTAACCTAACCTAACCTAACCTAACCTAACCTAACCTAACCTAACCTAACCTAACCTAACCTAACCTAACCTAACCTAACCTAACCTAACCTAACCTAACCTAACCTAACCTAACCTAACCTAACCTAACCTAACCTAACCTAACCTAACCTAACCTAACCTAACCTAACCTAACCTAACCTAACCTAACCTAACCTAACCTAACCTAACCTAACCTAACCTAACCTAACCTAACCTAACCTAACCTAACCTAACCTAACCTAACCTAACCTAACCTAACCTAACCTAACCTAACCTAACCTAACCTAACCTAACCTAACCTAACCTAACCTAACCTAACCTAACCTAACCTAACCTAACCTAACCTAACCTAACCTAACCTAACCTAACCTAACCTAACCTAACCTAACCTAACCTAACCTAACCTAACCTAACCTAACCTAACCTAACCTAACCTAACCTAACCTAACCTAACCTAACCTAACCTAACCTAACCTAACCTAACCTAACCTAACCTAACCTAACCTAACCTAACCTAACCTAACCTAACCTAACCTAACCTAACCTAACCTAACCTAACCTAACCTAACCTAACCTAACCTAACCTAACCTAACCTAACCTAACCTAACCTAACCTAACCTAACCTAACCTAACCTAACCTAACCTAACCTAACCTAACCTAACCTAACCTAACCTAACCTAACCTAACCTAACCTAACCTAACCTAACCTAACCTAACCTAACCTAACCTAACCTAACCTAACCTAACCTAACCTAACCTAACCTAACCTAACCTAACCTAACCTAACCTAACCTAACCTAACCTAACCTAACCTAACCTAACCTAACCTAACCTAACCTAACCTAACCTAACCTAACCTAACCTAACCTAACCTAACCTAACCTAACCTAACCTAACCTAACCTAACCTAACCTAACCTAACCTAACCTAACCTAACCTAACCTAACCTAACCTAACCTAACCTAACCTAACCTAACCTAACCTAACCTAACCTAACCTAACCTAACCTAACCTAACCTAACCTAACCTAACCTAACCTAACCTAACCTAACCTAACCTAACCTAACCTAACCTAACCTAACCTAACCTAACCTAACCTAACCTAACCTAACCTAACCTAACCTAACCTAACCTAACCTAACCTAACCTAACCTAACCTAACCTAACCTAACCTAACCTAACCTAACCTAACCTAACCTAACCTAACCTAACCTAACCTAACCTAACCTAACCTAACCTAACCTAACCTAACCTAACCTAACCTAACCTAACCTAACCTAACCTAACCTAACCTAACCTAACCTAACCTAACCTAACCTAACCTAACCTAACCTAACCTAACCTAACCTAACCTAACCTAACCTAACCTAACCTAACCTAACCTAACCTAACCTAACCTAACCTAACCTAACCTAACCTAACCTAACCTAACCTAACCTAACCTAACCTAACCTAACCTAACCTAACCTAACCTAACCTAACCTAACCTAACCTAACCTAACCTAACCTAACCTAACCTAACCTAACCTAACCTAACCTAACCTAACCTAACCTAACCTAACCTAACCTAACCTAACCTAACCTAACCTAACCTAACCTAACCTAACCTAACCTAACCTAACCTAACCTAACCTAACCTAACCTAACCTAACCTAACCTAACCTAACCTAACCCTGGAAGGAGGCCACAGTGGTTGTCATCAGAAAGCCAAATAAAGATGATTACACGAGCCCAAAATCATATCGCCCCATAGGACTCCTTCCTGTCATGGGAAAGATTTATGAGAAAATGGTGGTGGGGAGGCTAAAATGGCACCTGGTACCGAAAATAAGCAAAAGCCAGTTTGGATTCATGCCCCAGCGGAGCACCGAAGACGCCCTCTATGCCGCGGTGAGACACATACGCAACCAGCTGAAACAAAAAAGAATAATCACACTGATTTCACTGGACATAGAGGGCGCCTTCGACAGCGCTTGGTGGCCACAAATGAGGGTCCGACTGGCGGAAGAGAAGTGCCCGGTGAACATCCGCAAAGTCCTGGATGGCTACTTGCAGGACAGAAGCATCCAACTAAACTATGCCAACCAACAAGTGGCCAAGAAGACCACCAAAGGATGTGTGCAGGGGTCGATTGCCGGTCCAATTCTTTGGAATCTTATACTCGACCCACTCCTCAAAAAGATTGAGGACCGTGGCGAGTTCGTGCAGGCGTTTGCCGATGACGTCCTGCTGATCTTCGACGGGGAAGACAGCAGCGAAATCCAGACAAAGGCAAACGCCATGCTAGACCTGGTGCACGAGTGGGGTGTCCAAAACAAGCTCAAGTTTGCGCCTCACAAAACAAAAGCTATGCTAATTACGCGCAAACTGAGCTATGACACCCCACTACTAAAAATGAATGGTAAAGAGATAGTCTTTGAGAAAGAAATGAAGGTGCTGGGGGTCACCATAGATGCAGCCCTCACCTTTAATGCACACGCGGCCAAAGTGCAGCAAAAAACAATATCGATTTACAAGCAGCTGTCCAAGGCCGCCAAAGTTAGCTGGGGCCTAAACCCCGAGATCACTGCGACCATTTACACCGCAGTGATCGAACCCATCGTCCTTTACGCAGCAGCCGTCTGGGCCCCAGCAACAAACAAAGTGTGCATAAAGAAGAAACTGAACCAAATACAAAGAGGGTTTGCACAAAAGATCGCTCGCACCTACAGGACATCTTCGCTCCACTCGGCGACCTTACTCGCCGGAATACTCCCACTCGACCTCCGAATTAAAGAGGCAGCCGCACTCTATGAGGCGAGAAGAGGAGTGAGCGCAGAGGTCCCAGAGGGCGAGGAAATAGAGTGCAGAGCGAACTTTAACGATCTCCCGCACCCAGCAAGAAAGACCCGGTTCCGGTACAAAAGAACGTCCGAAGAGGACCACATAAACAAGGAAGTAACGAGAATATACACCGATGGCAGCAAGACTGAAAAAGGAGTGGGCGCGGCGTGGACGAAATGGACAAATGGAATAGAGGCAAAAACTCAAAAAATTAAGCTGGCTCCTTGGAGTACCGTATTCCAAGCGGAACTGGCGGCACTAAAAAGCGCAACAAAATACATCGCAAATAAAAGGGAGGACGTCCTTATTTATAGTGATTCTATGTCCGCACTAGAAGCCATAACGGGTGGACGATCTCTCGATCCCCAGGTAGTCGAGATCCGCCGGAACCTAGAAGAGTGTCTCGAAAGGGATATAAATGTTCAGCTCTTCTGGGTAAAGGCGCACGTCGGCACGCCCGGGAACGAGAGGGCGGACACCCTTGCCAGGGAGGCGGCCGAAAAGCTAAAATCAAAATATGACTATGCAGCCTACCCCATAGCGCACATAAAATATAGACTTAGGCAAAAAACTATTAATTTATGGAACGAGCGCTATCTGGAGGGTGAAACTGCTGGCACTACAAAAATGTTTATAACAAGCGCGAAAACAGCTTACAAACTAATCGCACAAAAGCGTTTCACCCCCCAGATGGCGCAAATCTTAACAGGACATGGCCCATTTACAGCCTACTTGTATAAGTTCAAAAAGAAGCCCAACACTATGTGTGAGTGCGGGGCTACAATCCAGGATGTCCACCATCTGCTAATATGTTGTCCCATCTTCGCCTCTTCGAGATGTGACCTGGAGCAGGAGATTGGTACAGAACTAACCTTAACGGGACTACCAGAAATTCTCCAAAACTCCAGGTCACAGCTGGAAAAGTTCTGTGAAAAAATAATTAAAAATGTCAAAAAATACAATAAGGAGGACAGTGAGGTGGGTCTCGCGGGTTGCCGCGGCCCTGCTTGTCCATGAATATATAAATTTATTTCGGAAAAAAGCGGGCCGCAACCCGGCCCGCGAGACACATATCACTGGGGTATAAAGAAATTTTGTAAAATGTAAAAATAGTAACACCTTAAAGTTAAGCAAATCGAAAATATAATGTAATGTAATCTATTTAGAAAAATGACTAAAAATTTGGATGTTTTGAATGACCGGAATGTTATTAAATGTATTATAAAAAATTGTAACCTGAATGCAGAGAAAAATATGATGCAAAAGATTTAACAACAACAAAATAAAATAAAAGAATAAAACGCTAAAAAAGATGATGCGATCGAAAAGGGCCTTAGCCGCTTATGGCAGGGGATTAACTGTATAAAAAAAAAAAAAAAAAAAAAAAAAAAAAAAAAAAAAAAAAACCTAACCTAACCTAAC
>OX637262.1:9007500-9010000 GCA_951799465.1 Leptophobia aripa | reverse complement strand
TTTACACATATTCACACATATTTACACATATTTACACACTTACACAATTATTATAATATATTTACTTGACCACACGGTTACAATTTTTATCGGAAGCGGTATATTATTTTATTTTACATTTGTCTTCACTTCGTTTTTACTTGCAGGCATAAATATTGTATTTCCTTCTTTTTTATAAAAGACTCATACAAATTATAAATTAGTAATTTTTTGTAATAAACCAAATAGTCATCCCGTAAAAGTCATAAAATACCTGCAGCGCTTACCTGCTGCAGCCGCGCTAATAAAAGTCATTGTCTTCGGCCATTTTTTTTTTTTTTTTTTTTTTTTTTTTTGCTCGTCAGCAAAATTCAAAGGGAACATTTAGCGTTCATTTTTGTTCCAGTTAGTGCTCTTCCAGCAAAATTCAAAGGGAACATTTAGCGTTCATTTTTGTTCCAGTTAGTGCTCTTCCAGCAAAATTCAAAGGGAACATTTAGCGTTCATTTTTGTTCCAGTTAGTGCTCTTCCAGCAAAATTCAAAGGGAACATTTAGCGTTCATTTTTGTTCCAGTTAGTGCTCTTCCAGCAAAATTCAAAGGGAACATTTAGCGTTCATTTTTGTTCCAGTTAGTGCTCTTCCAGCAAAATTCAAAGGGAACATTTGCGTTCATTTTTGTTCCAGATAGTGCTCTTCCAGCAAAATTCAAAGGGAACATTTTGTGTTCATTTTTGTTTTAGCTAGTTAGTTAGTTACTTTTAGTTCCTGTTTCCTGCAAGAGGTAAAGCACATAAATTCACACCTACCTCCTTGCACAACTTAAGTTATAAGTCATTAATACAAACCTAAATCGTTTCAATCGTCCGATTGTCAAAACTGCCCTTTCGCTTTCACCTCGAACTCTTCCTCAAAAAAAAAAAACATGTTTGGCATCCGTACCCCCCCTGCCAAAAAAACCACCTCCCCTAAGACCGCTTCAGCGGAAAGGGTGAACGCGGCCCCTTTACAGCCGCAGCCCAAACCCTCCACCATCCGCAAAAGCATCGAGACGATAGACCTCGATGCTACTGTTTCTATGAAACAAAAACCCTCGAGAGAGCAGGAGGCAAAATCGTGCCTCATGAAAGCTCTCGCTCATCTAGCAGAGTCGAGAAATCTCAAAACCGAGATTAAAACCGGGGTCACGGTGGCGGTGAGACGACTCCACCAATTATTTAAAGACGCCGAGGGAGAATCAAAACAGAGAGGGGTCCCGCCACAGGGACACACACAAAATCCCGACGAGGGAATGCCTCCCCCAGCTGAGTCCGCACAAATTACAGCCCTCGGCCTCCTCACCCAGAACCTGAATCGCCAAATTCAGAAACTGGAGGAGGAGAACAAGAAGCTGGAAATGTGCCGGCTCAGCCTCTCCAGCACACACTCCAACACCGCCAAGGTACTTCAGGAAGAAGTACACAAGAGTCTCGGGAAAATAGAGGAAAATTTCCAAACCCTAAACGAAAAGGCGGAGCAGAGAGAAGAGAGGTTTGAGCTTAAGCTCAAATCCTACGCAGAAGCCGCCAGCCAAAACAAGGCAAGACAAGGCGGCGAAGAACCTACTATTCACAAAAAAGTGACCCCGGCCCCCCCAACGATTATCTCCAAAACTAACTCGGACATACCGAGAACGCCCTCCGCCCCCTCACTGGTGGTCAGCAGAGATCCCTGCTTCTCCACACAGGAACTTCTCCTGTACGTACGAGAAGCGGTAAACTTCAGAGAGTGCGGCTTCGCCCCCACCAAAATCACACCGCTCTCAAACGTCAAACTGAAGCTTTCTTTTGAAAGCGAGGAGCACAAGAACATCACCAAGGCAAAACTGAACCAATCGGAGGGTATAGAAGCCGAAGACGAGAGGAGACTGAACCCCCTCATCACCATTAAGGGAATCGACAAGTCCCTAGAGGAAAAAGACCTGCTGACCACCATTAAAGAACAAAACCCCTCTCTGAAAAACGAGACATTTTCTATCAAATTTAAGAGAAACAATCGTAATGATAGTCTCTATAACGTAGTCTTAAACACCACTCCCACCGCATGGCGCAAATTCCTCGACCTAGGACGGGTCGCCTTGGATCACAGGAGAGTCCATTGCGACACCTTTTCACCCTTCATTCAGTGTCGCCAATGCCAAGGGTTCGGCCACACAAAGAGTAGGTGCCCATCAATCATTCCCAGTTGCGCCAAATGCGGAGATGAACACTTCACCTCCTCCTGCACCGAACCAGACACATCTACCCCCTCCTGCATTAACTGCAAGGACCACAATAAAAAACACAACACCAAAACCGACACCACACACCGTGCAGACAGCACAACCTGCCCCAAAGTCCGAGCCATGCGAGCACGCGTAGAGTCAAAAATAAATTATGTCTGAATCAAATTCGCGCAAACTTTCACACTCTTAAATAACATAAGGAACACACACACACACATATAAAGCCATACACTACCACACATCTCACCACCGTCACAACC
>OX637262.1:8997500-9002500 GCA_951799465.1 Leptophobia aripa | reverse complement strand
CTAACCTAACCTAACCTAACCTAACCTAACCTAACCTAACCTAACCTAACCTAACCTAACCTAACCTAACCTAACCTAACCTAACCTAACCTAACCTAACCTAACCTAACCTAACCTAACCTAACCTAACCTAACCTAACCTAACCTAACCTAACCTAACCTAACCTAACCTAACCTAACCTAACCTAACCTAACCTAACCTAACCTAACCTAACCTAACCTAACCTAACCTAACCTAACCTAACCTAACCTAACCTAACCTAACCTAACCTAACCTAACCTAACCTAACCTAACCTAACCTAACCTAACCTAACCTAACCTAACCTAACCTAACCTAACCTAACCTAACCTAACCTAACCTAACCTAACCTAACCTAACCTAACCTAACCTAACCTAACCTAACCTAACCTAACCTAACCTAACCTAACCTAACCTAACCTAACCTAACCTAACCTAACCTAACCTAACCTAACCTAACCTAACCTAACCTAACCTAACCTAACCTAACCTAACCTAACCTAACCTAACCTAACCTAACCTAACCTAACCTAACCTAACCTAACCTAACCTAACCTAACCTAACCTAACCTAACCTAACCTAACCTAACCTAACCTAACCTAACCTAACCTAACCTAACCTAACCTAACCTAACCTAACCTAACCTAACCTAACCTAACCTAACCTAACCTAACCTAACCTAACCTAACCTAACCTAACCTAACCTAACCTAACCTAACCTAACCTAACCTAACCTAACCTAACCTAACCTAACCTAACCTAACCTAACCTAACCTAACCTAACCTAACCTAACCTAACCTAACCTAACCTAACCTAACCTAACCTAACCTAACCTAACCTAACCTAACCTAACCTAACCTAACCTAACCTAACCTAACCTAACCTAACCTAACCTAACCTAACCTAACCTAACCTAACCTAACCTAACCTAACCTAACCTAACCTAACCTAACCTAACCTAACCTAACCTAACCTAACCTAACCTAACCTAACCTAACCTAACCTAACCTAACCTAACCTAACCTAACCTAACCTAACCTAACCTAACCTAACCTAACCTAACCTAACCTAACCTAACCTAACCTAACCTAACCTAACCTAACCTAACCTAACCTAACCTAACCTAACCTAACCTAACCTAACCTAACCTAACCTAACCTAACCTAACCTAACCTAACCTAACCTAACCTAACCTAACCTAACCTAACCTAACCTAACCTAACCTAACCTAACCTAACCTAACCTAACCTAACCTAACCTAACCTAACCTAACCTAACCTAACCTAACCTAACCTAACCTAACCTAACCTAACCTAACCTAACCTAACCTAACCTAACCTAACCTAACCTAACCTAACCTAACCTAACCTAACCTAACCTAACCTAACCTAACCTAACCTAACCTAACCTAACCTAACCTAACCTAACCTAACCTAACCTAACCTAACCTAACCTAACCTAACCTAACCTAACCTAACCTAACCTAACCTAACCTAACCTAACCTAACCTAACCTAACCTAACCTAACCTAACCTAACCTAACCTAACCTAACCTAACCTAACCTAACCTAACCTAACCTAACCTAACCTAACCTAACCTAACCTAACCTAACCTAACCTAACCTAACCTAACCTAACCTAACCTAACCTAACCTAACCTAACCTAACCTAACCTAACCTAACCTAACCTAACCTAACCTAACCTAACCTAACCTAACCTAACCTAACCTAACCTAACCTAACCTAACCTAACCTAACCTAACCTAACCTAACCTAACCTAACCTAACCTAACCTAACCTAACCTAACCTAACCTAACCTAACCTAACCTAACCTAACCTAACCTAACCTAACCTAACCTAACCTAACCTAACCTAACCTAACCTAACCTAACCTAACCTAACCTAACCTAACCTAACCTAACCTAACCTAACCTAACCTAACCTAACCTAACCTAACCTAACCTAACCTAACCTAACCTAACCTAACCTAACCTAACCTAACCTAACCTAACCTAACCTAACCTAACCTAACCTAACCTAACCTAACCTAACCTAACCTAACCTAACCTAACCTAACCTAACCTAACCTAACCTAACCTAACCTAACCTAACCTAACCTAACCTAACCTAACCTAACCTAACCTAACCTAACCTAACCTAACCTAACCTAACCTAACCTAACCTAACCTAACCTAACCTAACCTAACCTAACCTAACCTAACCTAACCTAACCTAACCTAACCTAACCTAACCTAACCTAACCTAACCTAACCTAACCTAACCTAACCTAACCTAACCTAACCTAACCTAACCTAACCTAACCTAACCTAACCTAACCTAACCTAACCTAACCTAACCTAACCTAACCTAACCTAACCTAACCTAACCTAACCTAACCTAACCTAACCTAACCTAACCTAACCTAACCTAACCTAACCTAACCTAACCTAACCTAACCTAACCTAACCTAACCTAACCTAACCTAACCTAACCTAACCTAACCTAACCTAACCTAACCTAACCTAACCTAACCTAACCTAACCTAACCTAACCTAACCTAACCTAACCTAACCTAACCTAACCTAACCTAACCTAACCTAACCTAACCTAACCTAACCTAACCTAACCTAACCTAACCTAACCTAACCTAACCTAACCTAACCTAACCTAACCTAACCTAACCTAACCTAACCTAACCTAACCTAACCTAACCTAACCTAACCTAACCTAACCTAACCTAACCTAACCTAACCTAACCTAACCTAACCTAACCTAACCTAACCTAACCTAACCTAACCTAACCTAACCTAACCTAACCTAACCTAACCTAACCTAACCTAACCTAACCTAACCTAACCTAACCTAACCTAACCTAACCTAACCTAACCTAACCTAACCTAACCTAACCTAACCTAACCTAACCTAACCTAACCTAACCTAACCTAACCTAACCTAACCTAACCTAACCTAACCTAACCTAACCTAACCTAACCTAACCTAACCTAACCTAACCTAACCTAACCTAACCTAACCTAACCTAACCTAACCTAACCTAACCTAACCTAACCTAACCTAACCTAACCTAACCTAACCTAACCTAACCTAACCTAACCTAACCTAACCTAACCTAACCTAACCTAACCTAACCTAACCTAACCTAACCTAACCTAACCTAACCTAACCTAACCTAACCTAACCTAACCTAACCTAACCTAACCTAACCTAACCTAACCTAACCTAACCTAACCTAACCTAACCTAACCTAACCTAACCTAACCTAACCTAACCTAACCTAACCTAACCTAACCTAACCTAACCTAACCTAACCTAACCTAACCTAACCTAACCTAACCTAACCTAACCTAACCTAACCTAACCTAACCTAACCTAACCTAACCTAACCTAACCTAACCTAACCTAACCTAACCTAACCTAACCTAACCTAACCTAACCTAACCTAACCTAACCTAACCTAACCTAACCTAACCTAACCTAACCTAACCTAACCTAACCTAACCTAACCTAACCTAACCTAACCTAACCTAACCTAACCTAACCTAACCTAACCTAACCTAACCTAACCTAACCTAACCTAACCTAACCTAACCTAACCTAACCTAACCTAACCTAACCTAACCTAACCTAACCTAACCTAACCTAACCTAACCTAACCTAACCTAACCTAACCTAACCTAACCTAACCTAACCTAACCTAACCTAACCTAACCTAACCTAACCTAACCTAACCTAACCTAACCTAACCTAACCTAACCTAACCTAACCTAACCTAACCTAACCTAACCTAACCTAACCTAACCTAACCTAACCTAACCTAACCTAACCTAACCTAACCTAACCTAACCTAACCTAACCTAACCTAACCTAACCTAACCTAACCTAACCTAACCTAACCTAACCTAACCTAACCTAACCTAACCTAACCTAACCTAACCTAACCTAACCTAACCTAACCTAACCTAACCTAACCTAACCTAACCTAACCTAACCTAACCTAACCTAACCTAACCTAACCTAACCTAACCTAACCTAACCTAACCTAACCTAACCTAACCTAACCTAACCTAACCTAACCTAACCTAACCTAACCTAACCTAACCTAACCTAACCTAACCTAACCTAACCTAACCTAACCTAACCTAACCTAACCTAACCTAACCTAACCTAACCTAACCTAACCTAACCTAACCTAACCTAACCTAACCTAACCTAACCTAACCTAACCTAACCTAACCTAACCTAACCTAACCTAACCTAACCTAACCTAACCTAACCTAACCTAACCTAACCTAACCTAACCTAACCTAACCTAACCTAACCTAACCTAACCTAACCTAACCTAACCTAACCTAACCTAACCTAACCTAACCTAACCTAACCTAACCTAACCTAACCTAACCTAACCTAACCTAACCTAACCTAACCTAACCTAACCTAACCTAACCTAACCTAACCTAACCTAACCTAACCTAACCTAACCTAACCTAACCTAACCTAACCTAACCTAACCTAACCTAACCTAACCTAACCTAACCTAACCTAACCTAACCTAACCTAACCTAACCTAACCTAACCTAACCTAACCTAACCTAACCTAACCTAACCTAACCTAACCTAACCTAACCTAACCTAACCTAACCTAACCTAACCTAACCTAACCTAACCTAACCTAACCTAACCTAACCTAACCTAACCTAACCTAACCTAACCTAACCTAACCTAACCTAACCTAACCTAACCTAACCTAACCTAACCTAACCTAACCTAACCTAACCTAACCTAACCTAACCTAACCTAACCTAACCTAACCTAACCTAACCTAACCTAACCTAACCTAACCTAACCTAACCTAACCTAACCTAACCTAACCTAACCTAACCTAACCTAACCTAACCTAACCTAACCTAACCTAACCTAACCTAACCTAACCTAACCTAACCTAACCTAACCTAACCTAAC
>OX637262.1:8982500-8992500 GCA_951799465.1 Leptophobia aripa | reverse complement strand
CTAACCTAACCTAACCTAACCTAACCTAACCTAACCTAACCTAACCTAACCTAACCTAACCTAACCTAACCTAACCTAACCTAACCTAACCTAACCTAACCTAACCTAACCTAACCTAACCTAACCTAACCTAACCTAACCTAACCTAACCTAACCTAACCTAACCTAACCTAACCTAACCTAACCTAACCTAACCTAACCTAACCTAACCTAACCTAACCTAACCTAACCTAACCTAACCTAACCTAACCTAACCTAACCTAACCTAACCTAACCTAACCTAACCTAACCTAACCTAACCTAACCTAACCTAACCTAACCTAACCTAACCTAACCTAACCTAACCTAACCTAACCTAACCTAACCTAACCTAACCTAACCTAACCTAACCTAACCTAACCTAACCTAACCTAACCTAACCTAACCTAACCTAACCTAACCTAACCTAACCTAACCTAACCTAACCTAACCTAACCTAACCTAACCTAACCTAACCTAACCTAACCTAACCTAACCTAACCTAACCTAACCTAACCTAACCTAACCTAACCTAACCTAACCTAACCTAACCTAACCTAACCTAACCTAACCTAACCTAACCTAACCTAACCTAACCTAACCTAACCTAACCTAACCTAACCTAACCTAACCTAACCTAACCTAACCTAACCTAACCTAACCTAACCTAACCTAACCTAACCTAACCTAACCTAACCTAACCTAACCTAACCTAACCTAACCTAACCTAACCTAACCTAACCTAACCTAACCTAACCTAACCTAACCTAACCTAACCTAACCTAACCTAACCTAACCTAACCTAACCTAACCTAACCTAACCTAACCTAACCTAACCTAACCTAACCTAACCTAACCTAACCTAACCTAACCTAACCTAACCTAACCTAACCTAACCTAACCTAACCTAACCTAACCTAACCTAACCTAACCTAACCTAACCTAACCTAACCTAACCTAACCTAACCTAACCTAACCTAACCTAACCTAACCTAACCTAACCTAACCTAACCTAACCTAACCTAACCTAACCTAACCTAACCTAACCTAACCTAACCTAACCTAACCTAACCTAACCTAACCTAACCTAACCTAACCTAACCTAACCTAACCTAACCTAACCTAACCTAACCTAACCTAACCTAACCTAACCTAACCTAACCTAACCTAACCTAACCTAACCTAACCTAACCTAACCTAACCTAACCTAACCTAACCTAACCTAACCTAACCTAACCTAACCTAACCTAACCTAACCTAACCTAACCTAACCTAACCTAACCTAACCTAACCTAACCTAACCTAACCTAACCTAACCTAACCTAACCTAACCTAACCTAACCTAACCTAACCTAACCTAACCTAACCTAACCTAACCTAACCTAACCTAACCTAACCTAACCTAACCTAACCTAACCTAACCTAACCTAACCTAACCTAACCTAACCTAACCTAACCTAACCTAACCTAACCTAACCTAACCTAACCTAACCTAACCTAACCTAACCTAACCTAACCTAACCTAACCTAACCTAACCTAACCTAACCTAACCTAACCTAACCTAACCTAACCTAACCTAACCTAACCTAACCTAACCTAACCTAACCTAACCTAACCTAACCTAACCTAACCTAACCTAACCTAACCTAACCTAACCTAACCTAACCTAACCTAACCTAACCTAACCTAACCTAACCTAACCTAACCTAACCTAACCTAACCTAACCTAACCTAACCTAACCTAACCTAACCTAACCTAACCTAACCTAACCTAACCTAACCTAACCTAACCTAACCTAACCTAACCTAACCTAACCTAACCTAACCTAACCTAACCTAACCTAACCTAACCTAACCTAACCTAACCTAACCTAACCTAACCTAACCTAACCTAACCTAACCTAACCTAACCTAACCTAACCTAACCTAACCTAACCTAACCTAACCTAACCTAACCTAACCTAACCTAACCTAACCTAACCTAACCTAACCTAACCTAACCTAACCTAACCTAACCTAACCTAACCTAACCTAACCTAACCTAACCTAACCTAACCTAACCTAACCTAACCTAACCTAACCTAACCTAACCTAACCTAACCTAACCTAACCTAACCTAACCTAACCTAACCTAACCTAACCTAACCTAACCTAACCTAACCTAACCTAACCTAACCTAACCTAACCTAACCTAACCTAACCTAACCTAACCTAACCTAACCTAACCTAACCTAACCTAACCTAACCTAACCTAACCTAACCTAACCTAACCTAACCTAACCTAACCTAACCTAACCTAACCTAACCTAACCTAACCTAACCTAACCTAACCTAACCTAACCTAACCTAACCTAACCTAACCTAACCTAACCTAACCTAACCTAACCTAACCTAACCTAACCTAACCTAACCTAACCTAACCTAACCTAACCTAACCTAACCTAACCTAACCTAACCTAACCTAACCTAACCTAACCTAACCTAACCTAACCTAACCTAACCTAACCTAACCTAACCTAACCTAACCTAACCTAACCTAACCTAACCTAACCTAACCTAACCTAACCTAACCTAACCTAACCTAACCTAACCTAACCTAACCTAACCTAACCTAACCTAACCTAACCTAACCTAACCTAACCTAACCTAACCTAACCTAACCTAACCTAACCTAACCTAACCTAACCTAACCTAACCTAACCTAACCTAACCTAACCTAACCTAACCTAACCTAACCTAACCTAACCTAACCTAACCTAACCTAACCTAACCTAACCTAACCTAACCTAACCTAACCTAACCTAACCTAACCTAACCTAACCTAACCTAACCTAACCTAACCTAACCTAACCTAACCTAACCTAACCTAACCTAACCTAACCTAACCTAACCTAACCTAACCTAACCTAACCTAACCTAACCTAACCTAACCTAACCTAACCTAACCTAACCTAACCTAACCTAACCTAACCTAACCTAACCTAACCTAACCTAACCTAACCTAACCTAACCTAACCTAACCTAACCTAACCTAACCTAACCTAACCTAACCTAACCTAACCTAACCTAACCTAACCTAACCTAACCTAACCTAACCTAACCTAACCTAACCTAACCTAACCTAACCTAACCTAACCTAACCTAACCTAACCTAACCTAACCTAACCTAACCTAACCTAACCTAACCTAACCTAACCTAACCTAACCTAACCTAACCTAACCTAACCTAACCTAACCTAACCTAACCTAACCTAACCTAACCTAACCTAACCTAACCTAACCTAACCTAACCTAACCTAACCTAACCTAACCTAACCTAACCTAACCTAACCTAACCTAACCTAACCTAACCTAACCTAACCTAACCTAACCTAACCTAACCTAACCTAACCTAACCTAACCTAACCTAACCTAACCTAACCTAACCTAACATAACCTAACCTAACCTAACCTAACCTAACCTAACCTAACCTAACCTAACCTAACCTAACCTAACCTAACCTAACCTAACCTAACCTAACCTAACCTAACCTAACCTAACCTAACCTAACCTAACCTAACCTAACCTAACCTAACCTAACCTAACCTAACCTAACCTAACCTAACCTAACCTAACCTAACCTAACCTAACCTAACCTAACCTAACCTAACCTAACCTAACCTAACCTAACCTAACCTAACCTAACCTAACCTAACCTAACCTAACCTAACCTAACCTAACCTAACCTAACCTAACCTAACCTAACCTAACCTAACCTAACCTAACCTAACCTAACCTAACCTAACCTAACCTAACCTAACCTAACCTAACCTAACCTAACCTAACCTAACCTAACCTAACCTAACCTAACCTAACCTAACCTAACCTAACCTAACCTAACCTAACCTAACCTAACCTAACCTAACCTAACCTAACCTAACCTAACCTAACCTAACCTAACCTAACCTAACCTAACCTAACCTAACCTAACCTAACCTAACCTAACCTAACCTAACCTAACCTAACCTAACCTAACCTAACCTAACCTAACCTAACCTAACCTAACCTAACCTAACCTAACCTAACCTAACCTAACCTAACCTAACCTAACCTAACCTAACCTAACCTAACCTAACCTAACCTAACCTAACCTAACCTAACCTAACCTAACCTAACCTAACCTAACCTAACCTAACCTAACCTAACCTAACCTAACCTAACCTAACCTAACCTAACCTAACCTAACCTAACCTAACCTAACCTAACCTAACCTAACCTAACCTAACCTAACCTAACCTAACCTAACCTAACCTAACCTAACCTAACCTAACCTAACCTAACCTAACCTAACCTAACCTAACCTAACCTAACCTAACCTAACCTAACCTAACCTAACCTAACCTAACCTAACCTAACCTAACCTAACCTAACCTAACCTAACCTAACCTAACCTAACCTAACCTAACCTAACCTAACCTAACCTAACCTAACCTAACCTAACCTAACCTAACCTAACCTAACCTAACCTAACCTAACCTAACCTAACCTAACCTAACCTAACCTAACCTAACCTAACCTAACCTAACCTAACCTAACCTAACCTAACCTAACCTAACCTAACCTAACCTAACCTAACCTAACCTAACCTAACCTAACCTAACCTAACCTAACCTAACCTAACCTAACCTAACCTAACCTAACCTAACCTAACCTAACCTAACCTAACCTAACCTAACCTAACCTAACCTAACCTAACCTAACCTAACCTAACCTAACCTAACCTAACCTAACCTAACCTAACCTAACCTAACCTAACCTAACCTAACCTAACCTAACCTAACCTAACCTAACCTAACCTAACCTAACCTAACCTAACCTAACCTAACCTAACCTAACCTAACCTAACCTAACCTAACCTAACCTAACCTAACCTAACCTAACCTAACCTAACCTAACCTAACCTAACCTAACCTAACCTAACCTAACCTAACCTAACCTAACCTAACCTAACCTAACCTAACCTAACCTAACCTAACCTAACCTAACCTAACCTAACCTAACCTAACCTAACCTAACCTAACCTAACCTAACCTAACCTAACCTAACCTAACCTAACCTAACCTAACCTAACCTAACCTAACCTAACCTAACCTAACCTAACCTAACCTAACCTAACCTAACCTAACCTAACCTAACCTAACCTAACCTAACCTAACCTAACCTAACCTAACCTAACCTAACCTAACCTAACCTAACCTAACCTAACCTAACCTAACCTAACCTAACCTAACCTAACCTAACCTAACCTAACCTAACCTAACCTAACCTAACCTAACCTAACCTAACCTAACCTAACCTAACCTAACCTAACCTAACCTAACCTAACCTAACCTAACCTAACCTAACCTAACCTAACCTAACCTAACCTAACCTAACCTAACCTAACCTAACCTAACCTAACCTAACCTAACCTAACCTAACCTAACCTAACCTAACCTAACCTAACTAACCTAACCTAACCTAACCTAACCTAACCTAACCTAACCTAACCTAACCTAACCTAACCTAACCTAACCTAACCTAACCTAACCTAACCTAACCTAACCTAACCTAACCTAACCTAACCTAACCTAACCTAACCTAACCTAACCTAACCTAACCTAACCTAACCTAACCTAACCTAACCTAACCTAACCTAACCTAACCTAACCTAACCTAACCTAACCTAACCTAACCTAACCTAACCTAACCTAACCTAACCTAACCTAACCTAACCTAACCTAACCTAACCTAACCTAACCTAACCTAACCTAACCTAACCTAACCTAACCTAACCTAACCTAACCTAACCTAACCTAACCTAACCTAACCTAACCTAACCTAACCTAACCTAACCTAACCTAACCTAACCTAACCTAACCTAACCTAACCTAACCTAACCTAACCTAACCTAACCTAACCTAACCTAACCTAACCTAACCTAACCTAACCTAACCTAACCTAACCTAACCTAACCTAACCTAACCTAACCTAACCTAACCTAACCTAACCTAACCTAACCTAACCTAACCTAACCTAACCTAACCTAACCTAACCTAACCTAACCTAACCTAACCTAACCTAACCTAACCTAACCTAACCTAACCTAACCTAACCTAACCTAACCTAACCTAACCTAACCTAACCTAACCTAACCTAACCTAACCTAACCTAACCTAACCTAACCTAACCTAACCTAACCTAACCTAACCTAACCTAACCTAACCTAACCTAACCTAACCTAACCTAACCTAACCTAACCTAACCTAACCTAACCTAACCTAACCTAACCTAACCTAACCTAACCTAACCTAACCTAACCTAACCTAACCTAACCTAACCTAACCTAACCTAACCTAACCTAACCTAACCTAACCTAACCTAACCTAACCTAACCTAACCTAACCTAACCTAACCTAACCTAACCTAACCTAACCTAACCTAACCTAACCTAACCTAACCTAACCTAACCTAACCTAACCTAACCTAACCTAACCTAACCTAACCTAACCTAACCTAACCTAACCTAACCTAACCTAACCTAACCTAACCTAACCTAACCTAACCTAACCTAACCTAACCTAACCTAACCTAACCTAACCTAACCTAACCTAACCTAACCTAACCTAACCTAACCTAACCTAACCTAACCTAACCTAACCTAACCTAACCTAACCTAACCTAACCTAACCTAACCTAACCTAACCTAACCTAACCTAACCTAACCTAACCTAACCTAACCTAACCTAACCTAACCTAACCTAACCTAACCTAACCTAACCTAACCTAACCTAACCTAACCTATACCTAACCTAACCTAACCTAACCTAACCTAACCTAACCTAACCTAACCTAACCTAACCTAACCTAACCTAACCTAACCTAACCTAACCTAACCTAACCTAACCTAACCTAACCTAACCTAACCTAACCTAACCTAACCTAACCTAACCTAACCTAACCTAACCTAACCTAACCTAACCTAACCTAACCTAACCTAACCTAACCTAACCTAACCTAACCTAACCTAACCTAACCTAACCTAACCTAACCTAACCTAACCTAACCTAACCTAACCTAACCTAACCTAACCTAACCTAACCTAACCTAACCTAACCTAACCTAACCTAACCTAACCTAACCTAACCTAACCTAACCTAACCTAACCTAACCTAACCTAACCTAACCTAACCTAACCTAACCTAACCTAACCTAACCTAACCTAACCTAACCTAACCTAACCTAACCTAACCTAACCTAACCTAACCTAACCTAACCTAACCTAACCTAACCTAACCTAACCTAACCTAACCTAACCTAACCTAACCTAACCTAACCTAACCTAACCTAACCTAACCTAACCTAACCTAACCTAACCTAACCTAACCTAACCTAACCTAACCTAACCTAACCTAACCTAACCTAACCTAACCTAACCTAACCTAACCTAACCTAACCTAACCTAACCTAACCTAACCTAACCTAACCTAACCTAACCTAACCTAACCTAACCTAACCTAACCTAACCTAACCTAACCTAACCTAACCTAACCTAACCTAACCTAACCTAACCTAACCTAACCTAACCTAACCTAACCTAACCTAACCTAACCTAACCTAACCTAACCTAACCTAACCTAACCTAACCTAACCTAACCTAACCTAACCTAACCTAACCTAACCTAACCTAACCTAACCTAACCTAACCTAACCTAACCTAACCTAACCTAACCTAACCTAACCTAACCTAACCTAACCTAACCTAACCTAACCTAACCTAACCTAACCTAACCTAACCTAACCTAACCTAACCTAACCTAACCTAACCTAACCTAACCTAACCTAACCTAACCTAACCTAACCTAACCTAACCTAACCTAACCTAACCTAACCTAACCTAACCTAACCTAACCTAACCTAACCTAACCTAACCTAACCTAACCTAACCTAACCTAACCTAACCTAACCTAACCTAACCTAACCTAACCTAACCTAACCTAACCTAACCTAACCTAACCTAACCTAACCTAACCTAACCTAACCTAACCTAACCTAACCTAACCTAACCTAACCTAACCTAACCTAACCTAACCTAACCTAACCTAACCTAACCTAACCTAACCTAACCTAACCTAACCTAACCTAACCTAACCTAACCTAACCTAACCTAACCTAACCTAACCTAACCTAACCTAACCTAACCTAACCTAACCTAACCTAACCTAACCTAACCTAACCTAACCTAACCTAACCTAACCTAACCTAACCTAACCTAACCTAACCTAACCTAACCTAACCTAACCTAACCTAACCTAACCTAACCTAACCTAACCTAACCTAACCTAACCTAACCTAACCTAACCTAACCTAACCTAACCTAACCTAACCTAACCTAACCTAACCTAACCTAACCTAACCTAACCTAACCTAACCTAACCTAACCTAACCTAACCTAACCTAACCTAACCTAACCTAACCTAACCTAACCTAACCTAACCTAACCTAACCTAACCTAACCTAACCTAACCTAACCTAACCTAACCTAACCTAACCTAACCTAACCTAACCTAACCTAACCTAACCTAACCTAACCTAACCTAACCTAACCTAACCTAACCTAACCTAACCTAACCTAACCTAACCTAACCTAACCTAACCTAACCTAACCTAACCTAACCTAACCTAACCTAACCTAACCTAACCTAACCTAACCTAACCTAACCTAACCTAACCTAACCTAACCTAACCTAACCTAACCTAACCTAACCTAACCTAACCTAACCTAACCTAACCTAACCTAACCTAACCTAACCTAACCTAACCTAACCTAACCTAACCTAACCTAACCTAACCTAACCTAACCTAACCTAACCTAACCTAACCTAACCTAACCTAACCTAACCTAACCTAACCTAACCTAACCTAACCTAACCTAACCTAACCTAACCTAACCTAACCTAACCTAACCTAACCTAACCTAACCTAACCTAACCTAACCTAACCTAACCTAACCTAACCTAACCTAACCTAACCTAACCTAACCTAACCTAACCTAACCTAACCTAACCTAACCTAACCTAACCTAACCTAACCTAACCTAACCTAACCTAACCTAACCTAACCTAACCTAACCTAACCTAACCTAACCTAACCTAACCTAACCTAACCTAACCTAACCTAACCTAACCTAACCTAACCTAACCTAACCTAACCTAACCTAACCTAACCTAACCTAACCTAACCTAACCTAACCTAACCTAACCTAACCTAACCTAACCTAACCTAACCTAACCTAACCTAACCTAACCTAACCTAACCTAACCTAACCTAACCTAACCTAACCTAACCTAACCTAACCTAACCTAACCTAACCTAACCTAACCTAACCTAACCTAACCTAACCTAACCTAACCTAACCTAACCTAACCTAACCTAACCTAACCTAACCTAACCTAACCTAACCTAACCTAACCTAACCTAACCTAACCTAACCTAACCTAACCTAACCTAACCTAACCTAACCTAACCTAACCTAACCTAACCTAACCTAACCTAACCTAACCTAACCTAACCTAACCTAACCTAACCTAACCTAACCTAACCTAACCTAACCTAACCTAACCTAACCTAACCTAACCTAACCTAACCTAACCTAACCTAACCTAACCTAACCTAACCTAACCTAACCTAACCTAACCTAACCTAACCTAACCTAACCTAACCTAACCTAACCTAACCTAACCTAACCTAACCTAACCTAACCTAACCTAACCTAACCTAACCTAACCTAACCTAACCTAACCTAACCTAACCTAACCTAACCTAACCTAACCTAACCTAACCTAACCTAACCTAACCTAACCTAACCTAACCTAACCTAACCTAACCTAACCTAACCTAACCTAACCTAACCTAACCTAACCTAACCTAACCTAACCTAACCTAACCTAACCTAACCTAAC
>OX637262.1:8955000-8970000 GCA_951799465.1 Leptophobia aripa | reverse complement strand
ACCTAACCTAACCTAACCTAACCTAACCTAACCTAACCTAACCTAACCTAACCTAACCTAACCTAACCTAACCTAACCTAACCTAACCTAACCTAACCTAACCTAACCTAACCTAACCTAACCTAACCTAACCTAACCTAACCTAACCTAACCTAACCTAACCTAACCTAACCTAACCTAACCTAACCTAACCTAACCTAACCTAACCTAACCTAACCTAACCTAACCTAACCTAACCTAACCTAACCTAACCTAACCTAACCTAACCTAACCTAACCTAACCTAACCTAACCTAACCTAACCTAACCTAACCTAACCTAACCTAACCTAACCTAACCTAACCTAACCTAACCTAACCTAACCTAACCTAACCTAACCTAACCTAACCTAACCTAACCTAACCTAACCTAACCTAACCTAACCTAACCTAACCTAACCTAACCTAACCTAACCTAACCTAACCTAACCTAACCTAACCTAACCTAACCTAACCTAACCTAACCTAACCTAACCTAACCTAACCTAACCTAACCTAACCTAACCTAACCTAACCTAACCTAACCTAACCTAACCTAACCTAACCTAACCTAACCTAACCTAACCTAACCTAACCTAACCTAACCTAACCTAACCTAACCTAACCTAACCTAACCTAACCTAACCTAACCTAACCTAACCTAACCTAACCTAACCTAACCTAACCTAACCTAACCTAACCTAACCTAACCTAACCTAACCTAACCTAACCTAACCTAACCTAACCTAACCTAACCTAACCTAACCTAACCTAACCTAACCTAACCTAACCTAACCTAACCTAACCTAACCTAACCTAACCTAACCTAACCTAACCTAACCTAACCTAACCTAACCTAACCTAACCTAACCTAACCTAACCTAACCTAACCTAACCTAACCTAACCTAACCTAACCTAACCTAACCTAACCTAACCTAACCTAACCTAACCTAACCTAACCTAACCTAACCTAACCTAACCTAACCTAACCTAACCTAACCTAACCTAACCTAACCTAACCTAACCTAACCTAACCTAACCTAACCTAACCTAACCTAACCTAACCTAACCTAACCTAACCTAACCTAACCTAACCTAACCTAACCTAACCTAACCTAACCTAACCTAACCTAACCTAACCTAACCTAACCTAACCTAACCTAACCTAACCTAACCTAACCTAACCTAACCTAACCTAACCTAACCTAACCTAACCTAACCTAACCTAACCTAACCTAACCTAACCTAACCTAACCTAACCTAACCTAACCTAACCTAACCTAACCTAACCTAACCTAACCTAACCTAACCTAACCTAACCTAACCTAACCTAACCTAACCTAACCTAACCTAACCTAACCTAACCTAACCTAACCTAACCTAACCTAACCTAACCTAACCTAACCTAACCTAACCTAACCTAACCTAACCTAACCTAACCTAACCTAACCTAACCTAACCTAACCTAACCTAACCTAACCTAACCTAACCTAACCTAACCTAACCTAACCTAACCTAACCTAACCTAACCTAACCTAACCTAACCTAACCTAACCTAACCTAACCTAACCTAACCTAACCTAACCTAACCTAACCTAACCTAACCTAACCTAACCTAACCTAACCTAACCTAACCTAACCTAACCTAACCTAACCTAACCTAACCTAACCTAACCTAACCTAACCTAACCTAACCTAACCTAACCTAACCTAACCTAACCTAACCTAACCTAACCTAACCTAACCTAACCTAACCTAACCTAACCTAACCTAACCTAACCTAACCTAACCTAACCTAACCTAACCTAACCTAACCTAACCTAACCTAACCTAACCTAACCTAACCTAACCTAACCTAACCTAACCTAACCTAACCTAACCTAACCTAACCTAACCTAACCTAACCTAACCTAACCTAACCTAACCTAACCTAACCTAACCTAACCTAACCTAACCTAACCTAACCTAACCTAACCTAACCTAACCTAACCTAACCTAACCTAACCTAACCTAACCTAACCTAACCTAACCTAACCTAACCTAACCTAACCTAACCTAACCTAACCTAACCTAACCTAACCTAACCTAACCTAACCTAACCTAACCTAACCTAACCTAACCTAACCTAACCTAACCTAACCTAACCTAACCTAACCTAACCTAACCTAACCTAACCTAACCTAACCTAACCTAACCTAACCTAACCTAACCTAACCTAACCTAACCTAACCTAACCTAACCTAACCTAACCTAACCTAACCTAACCTAACCTAACCTAACCTAACCTAACCTAACCTAACCTAACCTAACCTAACCTAACCTAACCTAACCTAACCTAACCTAACCTAACCTAACCTAACCTAACCTAACCTAACCTAACCTAACCTAACCTAACCTAACCTAACCTAACCTAACCTAACCTAACCTAACCTAACCTAACCTAACCTAACCTAACCTAACCTAACCTAACCTAACCTAACCTAACCTAACCTAACCTAACCTAACCTAACCTAACCTAACCTAACCTAACCTAACCTAACCTAACCTAACCTAACCTAACCTAACCTAACCTAACCTAACCTAACCTAACCTAACCTAACCTAACCTAACCTAACCTAACCTAACCTAACCTAACCTAACCTAACCTAACCTAACCTAACCTAACCTAACCTAACCTAACCTAACCTAACCTAACCTAACCTAACCTAACCTAACCTAACCTAACCTAACCTAACCTAACCTAACCTAACCTAACCTAACCTAACCTAACCTAACCTAACCTAACCTAACCTAACCTAACCTAACCTAACCTAACCTAACCTAACCTAACCTAACCTAACCTAACCTAACCTAACCTAACCTAACCTAACCTAACCTAACCTAACCTAACCTAACCTAACCTAACCTAACCTAACCTAACCTAACCTAACCTAACCTAACCTAACCTAACCTAACCTAACCTAACCTAACCTAACCTAACCTAACCTAACCTAACCTAACCTAACCTAACCTAACCTAACCTAACCTAACCTAACCTAACCTAACCTAACCTAACCTAACCTAACCTAACCTAACCTAACCTAACCTAACCTAACCTAACCTAACCTAACCTAACCTAACCTAACCTAACCTAACCTAACCTAACCTAACCTAACCTAACCTAACCTAACCTAACCTAACCTAACCTAACCTAACCTAACCTAACCTAACCTAACCTAACCTAACCTAACCTAACCTAACCTAACCTAACCTAACCTAACCTAACCTAACCTAACCTAACCTAACCTAACCTAACCTAACCTAACCTAACCTAACCTAACCTAACCTAACCTAACCTAACCTAACCTAACCTAACCTAACCTAACCTAACCTAACCTAACCTAACCTAACCTAACCTAACCTAACCTAACCTAACCTAACCTAACCTAACCTAACCTAACCTAACCTAACCTAACCTAACCTAACCTAACCTAACCTAACCTAACCTAACCTAACCTAACCTAACCTAACCTAACCTAACCTAACCTAACCTAACCTAACCTAACCTAACCTAACCTAACCTAACCTAACCTAACCTAACCTAACCTAACCTAACCTAACCTAACCTAACCTAACCTAACCTAACCTAACCTAACCTAACCTAACCTAACCTAACCTAACCTAACCTAACCTAACCTAACCTAACCTAACCTAACCTAACCTAACCTAACCTAACCTAACCTAACCTAACCTAACCTAACCTAACCTAACCTAACCTAACCTAACCTAACCTAACCTAACCTAACCTAACCTAACCTAACCTAACCTAACCTAACCTAACCTAACCTAACCTAACCTAACCTAACCTAACCTAACCTAACCTAACCTAACCTAACCTAACCTAACCTAACCTAACCTAACCTAACCTAACCTAACCTAACCTAACCTAACCTAACCTAACCTAACCTAACCTAACCTAACCTAACCTAACCTAACCTAACCTAACCTAACCTAACCTAACCTAACCTAACCTAACCTAACCTAACCTAACCTAACCTAACCTAACCTAACCTAACCTAACCTAACCTAACCTAACCTAACCTAACCTAACCTAACCTAACCTAACCTAACCTAACCTAACCTAACCTAACCTAACCTAACCTAACCTAACCTAACCTAACCTAACCTAACCTAACCTAACCTAACCTAACCTAACCTAACCTAACCTAACCTAACCTAACCTAACCTAACCTAACCTAACCTAACCTAACCTAACCTAACCTAACCTAACCTAACCTAACCTAACCTAACCTAACCTAACCTAACCTAACCTAACCTAACCTAACCTAACCTAACCTAACCTAACCTAACCTAACCTAACCTAACCTAACCTAACCTAACCTAACCTAACCTAACCTAACCTAACCTAACCTAACCTAACCTAACCTAACCTAACCTAACCTAACCTAACCTAACCTAACCTAACCTAACCTAACCTAACCTAACCTAACCTAACCTAACCTAACCTAACCTAACCTAACCTAACCTAACCTAACCTAACCTAACCTAACCTAACCTAACCTAACCTAACCTAACCTAACCTAACCTAACCTAACCTAACCTAACCTAACCTAACCTAACCTAACCTAACCTAACCTAACCTAACCTAACCTAACCTAACCTAACCTAACCTAACCTAACCTAACCTAACCTAACCTAACCTAACCTAACCTAACCTAACCTAACCTAACCTAACCTAACCTAACCTAACCTAACCTAACCTAACCTAACCTAACCTAACCTAACCTAACCTAACCTAACCTAACCTAACCTAACCTAACCTAACCTAACCTAACCTAACCTAACCTAACCTAACCTAACCTAACCTAACCTAACCTAACCTAACCTAACCTAACCTAACCTAACCTAACCTAACCTAACCTAACCTAACCTAACCTAACCTAACCTAACCTAACCTAACCTAACCTAACCTAACCTAACCTAACCTAACCTAACCTAACCTAACCTAACCTAACCTAACCTAACCTAACCTAACCTAACCTAACCTAACCTAACCTAACCTAACCTAACCTAACCTAACCTAACCTAACCTAACCTAACCTAACCTAACCTAACCTAACCTAACCTAACCTAACCTAACCTAACCTAACCTAACCTAACCTAACCTAACCTAACCTAACCTAACCTAACCTAACCTAACCTAACCTAACCTAACCTAACCTAACCTAACCTAACCTAACCTAACCTAACCTAACCTAACCTAACCTAACCTAACCTAACCTAACCTAACCTAACCTAACCTAACCTAACCTAACCTAACCTAACCTAACCTAACCTAACCTAACCTAACCTAACCTAACCTAACCTAACCTAACCTAACCTAACCTAACCTAACCTAACCTAACCTAACCTAACCTAACCTAACCTAACCTAACCTAACCTAACCTAACCTAACCTAACCTAACCTAACCTAACCTAACCTAACCTAACCTAACCTAACCTAACCTAACCTAACCTAACCTAACCTAACCTAACCTAACCTAACCTAACCTAACCTAACCTAACCTAACCTAACCTAACCTAACCTAACCTAACCTAACCTAACCTAACCTAACCTAACCTAACCTAACCTAACCTAACCTAACCTAACCTAACCTAACCTAACCTAACCTAACCTAACCTAACCTAACCTAACCTAACCTAACCTAACCTAACCTAACCTAACCTAACCTAACCTAACCTAACCTAACCTAACCTAACCTAACCTAACCTAACCTAACCTAACCTAACCTAACCTAACCTAACCTAACCTAACCTAACCTAACCTAACCTAACCTAACCTAACCTAACCTAACCTAACCTAACCTAACCTAACCTAACCTAACCTAACCTAACCTAACCTAACCTAACCTAACCTAACCTAACCTAACCTAACCTAACCTAACCTAACCTAACCTAACCTAACCTAACCTAACCTAACCTAACCTAACCTAACCTAACCTAACCTAACCTAACCTAACCTAACCTAACCTAACCTAACCTAACCTAACCTAACCTAACCTAACCTAACCTAACCTAACCTAACCTAACCTAACCTAACCTAACCTAACCTAACCTAACCTAACCTAACCTAACCTAACCTAACCTAACCTAACCTAACCTAACCTAACCTAACCTAACCTAACCTAACCTAACCTAACCTAACCTAACCTAACCTAACCTAACCTAACCTAACCTAACCTAACCTAACCTAACCTAACCTAACCTAACCTAACCTAACCTAACCTAACCTAACCTAACCTAACCTAACCTAACCTAACCTAACCTAACCTAACCTAACCTAACCTAACCTAACCTAACCTAACCTAACCTAACCTAACCTAACCTAACCTAACCTAACCTAACCTAACCTAACCTAACCTAACCTAACCTAACCTAACCTAACCTAACCTAACCTAACCTAACCTAACCTAACCTAACCTAACCTAACCTAACCTAACCTAACCTAACCTAACCTAACCTAACCTAACCTAACCTAACCTAACCTAACCTAACCTAACCTAACCTAACCTAACCTAACCTAACCTAACCTAACCTAACCTAACCTAACCTAACCTAACCTAACCTAACCTAACCTAACCTAACCTAACCTAACCTAACCTAACCTAACCTAACCTAACCTAACCTAACCTAACCTAACCTAACCTAACCTAACCTAACCTAACCTAACCTAACCTAACCTAACCTAACCTAACCTAACCTAACCTAACCTAACCTAACCTAACCTAACCTAACCTAACCTAACCTAACCTAACCTAACCTAACCTAACCTAACCTAACCTAACCTAACCTAACCTAACCTAACCTAACCTAACCTAACCTAACCTAACCTAACCTAACCTAACCTAACCTAACCTAACCTAACCTAACCTAACCTAACCTAACCTAACCTAACCTAACCTAACCTAACCTAACCTAACCTAACCTAACCTAACCTAACCTAACCTAACCTAACCTAACCTAACCTAACCTAACCTAACCTAACCTAACCTAACCTAACCTAACCTAACCTAACCTAACCTAACCTAACCTAACCTAACCTAACCTAACCTAACCTAACCTAACCTAACCTAACCTAACCTAACCTAACCTAACCTAACCTAACCTAACCTAACCTAACCTAACCTAACCTAACCTAACCTAACCTAACCTAACCTAACCTAACCTAACCTAACCTAACCTAACCTAACCTAACCTAACCTAACCTAACCTAACCTAACCTAACCTAACCTAACCTAACCTAACCTAACCTAACCTAACCTAACCTAACCTAACCTAACCTAACCTAACCTAACCTAACCTAACCTAACCTAACCTAACCTAACCTAACCTAACCTAACCTAACCTAACCTAACCTAACCTAACCTAACCTAACCTAACCTAACCTAACCTAACCTAACCTAACCTAACCTAACCTAACCTAACCTAACCTAACCTAACCTAACCTAACCTAACCTAACCTAACCTAACCTAACCTAACCTAACCTAACCTAACCTAACCTAACCTAACCTAACCTAACCTAACCTAACCTAACCTAACCTAACCTAACCTAACCTAACCTAACCTAACCTAACCTAACCTAACCTAACCTAACCTAACCTAACCTAACCTAACCTAACCTAACCTAACCTAACCTAACCTAACCTAACCTAACCTAACCTAACCTAACCTAACCTAACCTAACCTAACCTAACCTAACCTAACCTAACCTAACCTAACCTAACCTAACCTAACCTAACCTAACCTAACCTAACCTAACCTAACCTAACCTAACCTAACCTAACCTAACCTAACCTAACCTAACCTAACCTAACCTAACCTAACCTAACCTAACCTAACCTAACCTAACCTAACCTAACCTAACCTAACCTAACCTAACCTAACCTAACCTAACCTAACCTAACCTAACCTAACCTAACCTAACCTAACCTAACCTAACCTAACCTAACCTAACCTAACCTAACCTAACCTAACCTAACCTAACCTAACCTAACCTAACCTAACCTAACCTAACCTAACCTAACCTAACCTAACCTAACCTAACCTAACCTAACCTAACCTAACCTAACCTAACCTAACCTAACCTAACCTAACCTAACCTAACCTAACCTAACCTAACCTAACCTAACCTAACCTAACCTAACCTAACCTAACCTAACCTAACCTAACCTAACCTAACCTAACCTAACCTAACCTAACCTAACCTAACCTAACCTAACCTAACCTAACCTAACCTAACCTAACCTAACCTAACCTAACCTAACCTAACCTAACCTAACCTAACCTAACCTAACCTAACCTAACCTAACCTAACCTAACCTAACCTAACCTAACCTAACCTAACCTAACCTAACCTAACCTAACCTAACCTAACCTAACCTAACCTAACCTAACCTAACCTAACCTAACCTAACCTAACCTAACCTAACCTAACCTAACCTAACCTAACCTAACCTAACCTAACCTAACCTAACCTAACCTAACCTAACCTAACCTAACCTAACCTAACCTAACCTAACCTAACCTAACCTAACCTAACCTAACCTAACCTAACCTAACCTAACCTAACCTAACCTAACCTAACCTAACCTAACCAGTCGCATTCTAGCAATCACAGCATTAACACGCTCTCAAATCGGTCCAAGTTATAGTTATCCCAGTTTAGTTAACAACAGTTCGGTCGGTTCATTTTCAACACCAAAAAAAAGTTCAAGTTCGAGTTCAAGTGCAAATTCAACCGCCGCGTTCGTCTTCGTGCTTTCGTGCTTCGCTTCTTTTTAGTAGAACTCTAAGTTCGTAGTGCTCTAGTGTTTGTTAGTTTTGTTTAGCTTAGTTTCGCTACAGTTTTGCAGAGCAACGTAAGTCGTAGCTTTATTTTTATTTTTTGTTTCAAGATCAGGCTTTGTTTCTGTTTAAATTAAATTAAATTTAAATTACTTGCGTTCTGATAATTGTTGTTTTTATTAGTACACACAGACATATATACACACTTATATTTACACTTTTATATTTTTTCACTGGTCCACCCAGTTACAATTGTTTTTTTTTTTTTTGCTCGTCATTTCAAAATACAAAGGAAACAATTAGTGCTCATCAAGCAATTTTATATATGTAAACCACTTACCAAAGGATACACAACACGTCTCATTCAATTATTGTTCTTCATTAACTTATTCAAACTAGTTCAAGCCCAAGTCGTTTCGATTGTCCCGATATTGTTGAAACCTTCCCTCTCGTTTACACTTCGACCTATCTTTCTCAAATATGTTTGGCATTCGTACCCCCCCCGCCAAAAAAACCACCTCCCCCAAGACCGCTTCAGCGGAAAGGGTGAACGCGGCTCCTTTACAGCCGCAGCCCAAACCCTCCACCGCCGGCAACAGCATCGAGACGATAGACCTCGATGCTACTGTTTCTAGGAAACAAAAACCTTCTAGAGAGCAGGAGGCAAAATCATGCCTTATGAAAGCTCTCGCCCATCTTGCCGAGTCCAAAAATCTTAAAACAGAGATTAAAACCGGGGTCACGGCGGCGGTTAGACGACTCCACCAATTATTCAGAGACGCCGAGGGAGAATTACATGAGAGAGGGGTCCTGCCACAGGCACAAAACACCGACGGAGGAAGGCAACCACCAGCTGAGCCCGCACAAATTACAGCCCTCGGCCTGCTCACCCAGAACCTGAATCAACAAATTCAGAAACTGGAGGAGGAGAACAAGAAGCTGGAAATGTGCCGGCTCAGTCTCTCCAATACACACTCCAACACCGCCAAGGTACTTCAAGAAGAAGTACATAACAGTTTGGGGAAAATTGAAGAAATTTTCAAAACCCAAAATGAAAAGGCGGAGAAAAGAGAGGAGAGGTTTGAGCTTAAGCTCAAATCTTACGCAGACGCCGCCAGCCAAAACAAGGCAATACAAGGCGGCGTACCTATTATCAACAAAAAAGTGACCCCGGCCCCCCCAACGATCACCTCGAAATCTCACTCGGAGATACCGAGAACGCCCTCCACCCCCTCTTTGGTTATCAGCGGAGAATGTGCCTCGCCAAAAGGTCTCGTGGAAAAAATTAGACAAACTATTAACTTTAGGGAAGGCGGTTACGCACCGCTCAAAATCACCCCGCTCTCAAAGGGGAAAATTAGAATAAACTTCGAAACCGAGGCAAATAAACGGCACGCTCTCGCCCAAATCAACAAATCCCCCGCTCTACGAGCCGAGGAAGAAAGGCGGATCAATCCACTTATTCACATAAAAGGCATTAATAAAGACACCAAAGAGGAAGATCTTCTCGCGACTATTAGGGACCAGAACCCTTCTCTTAAAAATGAGTCCTTCTTTTTAAAATTCAGAAGGAACAACAGGAACGACCAACTTTATAACGTCATCCTGTCCACCACATCTTCCTCTTGGCGCAAGTTTACGGAGTTAGGTCGCGTCGCCATAGGATGTGCACGGGTACATTGCGAAACTTTCACCCCCTTTCTACAATGTAGACAATGCCAGGGCTTCGGACACACTAAAAACAGGTGCCCGGCCACACAACCCACCTGCGCAAAATGCGCACACACACACAACACCTCGGACTGTGACAAAGCAGCCTCTCACACCCCGACCTGCATCAATTGCAAAGAACACAATGCGCAACACAACACCAAAACAGATACCACCCACCGCGCAGACAGCACTACCTGCCCCAAATTAAGCGCCATGCGCGCCCGCGTTGAAGCCAAAACCAACTATGTCTAACAAAACGATAGGGACACTTTCAATCACACAAGCGAACCTCGACAGGTCTCGCAATGCGTTGCACGAACTACACATTCACCTCAACACCACAAACACGGACATAGCCACAATCTCCGAACCCTACACCGGTAAACTCAATACAGTTAGACAAACACATGGCCTCCGGGTTTACCAAGCCAACAAAGGTGGGCATACGAAAGCATGCATCATCACCAAACCATACATCAACGCACTACTTCTGTCACAATACTCCACCGATAACCTTACCGTTATCTCTATTCCGACACGCACCTCACACCTGTACATCGCGTCCGTATACATCGAACCCAAATCGGACAACTACAACACACTTGTTGCTTTAGAGCATTTTATCAAGGCGCACACAAATGCTCGAATCATAGTCTGCGGTGACTTCAACGCGTGGCACCCACTCTGGGGAGGTAGGACACACACTAAACACAATCCACGCGGATATGAGGTCGTCGACCTCATCGCCGCCACGGATCTAAACGTCTGTAACGCAGGGGACACGCCCACCTTCGAAACGATAACGCACGGTCGACACCGATCATCCATTATCGACCTCACACTAACCTCAGCCAATATATTTAACAACATCTCTGGCTGGAAAGTGCGTCCGGGCCTGTTCACTTCGTCACAGCACAACCCCATCACGTTCAAAATTAACTTGAACAACGACCCTCCGTCTCCCTCATGCAACCACAGCACATTCAAATACAACACCACACACGCCAACTGGCACTCTCTCAAGGAACAGCTGATGACCAATGTTAACAACTGCACGCTTCTCGACACCAACTTCAATATTATTACACCATCGGAGCTAGACTCCGTTGTGGAACTCACCAGCAAAATAATAAACGAAGCGTGCACTTTAACGTTGCCCATCAAAGGACACAAGCCCAAACCCAGATCACCCTTCTGGAATACACACTTACAAACGCTCAAAGCCGAATGTTTAGCATTACACAGGCGACTACATAGCCACAAGCGCCATAACACACCCATTCCCCCCGACCTCATTGACACCTATCGCGACACTAAACTCAACTATGCGTCGGAGATGCGCCGAGCCTCGACAGAAAGCTTTAAAACATTCTGCGAGTCCCAGGGCAAGGACGACGCATGGTCCATAACGAACAAGCTCCTCAAGCATTGCACACCCAACATACAACCTAGCACACTTAAAATCAACAACACCTACACCAACACTGAATCAGAAACGGCTCAAGCGCTACTGAACCATTTTTACCCCGACGACTTACCGGACACAACGAGCAAACACCGCGACATCAGGGGCGCCTCTCAAGTCCTCCCGGACACGGAGGACGAACCGGCTTTCACCACCGACGAGATAATGGAACAATTCCAATCTATCAGTCACACCAAAGCCCCCGGAAACGATCACCTAACGAGCGACATATGTACGGTGTTTGCTCAATTGTTCCCCGAGTTTATAACTAAACTCTACAACTGTTGCCTAGAGATTTCTCACTTTCCCTCCGCGTGGAAGGAGGCAATAGTTAAAGTCATACCAAAACCGGGTAAAACCAACTACACCGAACTCGGCTCATACCGCCCCATAGGCCTAATACCCGTATTCGGGAAAGTCTTAGAAAAACTTTTCATTAAAAGACTAACCTTCAAAGCCCACAGACTCAAACTACTGAACCGTAATCAATTCGGCTTCACCGAACAAACCAGCACAGTCCACGCCATCAAACAGGCTGTAGATTCAATAAGACTAGCAAAAGGCAACAAGGAACTGGTCATTGCTGTCTCACTTGACATCAAGGCAGCATTTGACAACGCATGGTGGCCGGCCGTACTAGACGGCCTTCGTCGCATCAACTGCCCACTCAACATCTTTCGGCTCATTAACAGTTACCTCACCGACCGCTCTGTCTCATTACACATGGGACAACACAAACACACGAAAAACACACAAAAAGGTTGTGTCCAAGGCTCCGCCTGCGGCCCCATCCTTTGGAACACCATCCTCAACACACTTTTAGAGACAAAACTACCAGAAGGGTGCTCTCTACAGGCTTACGCGGACGACGTCCTCCTTATCTGCTCCGCGCCTAATCAACACACTCTACAAAACAACACTAACCACACACTAGAGCTCATTCGTCGCTGGGGCACGAATGTAAAGCTCACCTTTGGCCCCGAGAAAACACAATGCATAGCTTTTAGCGATAAAGCTCTGCATTGTCAGATCTCATTCAACGGAACCCCCCTTAGCTTTCAAAATAGCATCAAACTTTTAGGCGTCATTATCGACCGTAAACTTAACTTTAACGAACACATCAATTACATCACAGACAAAGCGTCCAAAATTTTCCAAAAATTGGCGCTATACACAAGACCCACTTGGGGCCCTCATCCCGAAAACCTACGAACTATTTACCTCAACACAATTGAGCCCATAGTAACATACGCCTCTAGTATCTGGGGGCACGCCGCCCACAAAAAAAGTATACGCCGCAAACTCAACGCCGTCCAAAGGCTATTTTCAATAAAAATTATCCGCGGATTTCGCACCATCTCCACGTGCGCAGCTACTGCTTTAGCGAGAATAACACCACTCGATCTTAAAGTATTGGAAATAGCCGAATTGGAGAGCGTCAGAGTCAATAGGCTCACACACCGGCTTCCCTCTGACATACCCATCGAAACCCCTACACCTTTCTCTGAGCTACTACACCCCGTTGAACGCTCACCTATTCGTACGGGTAGAAACACCAACCCATCAGACCCTACCGCCACACACATCTACACGGACGGTAGCAAGCAAGAGAACCAGTCGGTCGGAGCGGCGTTCGTGGTTTTCCAACTAGATACAGAAACACCTACACACACAAAGCTCTTCAAGCTACACGACACCTGCACGGTCTTTCAGGCGGAACTATACGCAATTCACCGCGCAACCATTCACATCCTTAAACAAAGACACAAACACTCCATTATCTACACAGATTCACAATCATCATTAGCGGCACTAAAAAACATCTCTAATACACACCCGATCGTCCATCAAATACACACAACTTTACGCGACATCAAAGCGCTAGATTCTAACTCACAAGTCCAATTTCAATGGGTTAAGGGTCACTCCGGTGACCGCGGTAACGAGGCCGCCGACCGTGCCGCTAATAGAGCCTCGCAACTACACCGTTCCGCTGAACACATCGCTTGTCCACTCTCGCACCTAAAATCAATTATTAAAAAAGACACATTACACAAATCAAACGAGAGATATAAATCTGACAACAAAGGCCGCTTCACGGCGAACATATTTCCCACACTCGGCGACATCCAAAAATTCTTTATGTCTACACGCGTTTCTTTCCAACTGACCCAATTCATTACGGGGCATTCCTTTTCAAAGGACTACCTTTACAGGTTCAAAATCAAAGACAACGATACATGTCCATGCGACCAACACACCACACAAACACTCAAACACCTACTAGAAACATGCCCCAGATACACCATCCATAGGCACAACCACGTCCAAATATGCAAGGACACATGCCCCAACCCTTTCTCATTTAACCTCCTAACCCAAACCGAAACCGACTCACTCGTAGCTTTCGTTACTAAAATAATAGACAGCCTAAAAGAGTTCAACCATGAACCTACCCCCCCTGGTACCCGACACACAACACTTGACCTCACAACAGATTGACTTTGTTTTTCATTTTTTACTTTAATCAGCTCAACTTAATTATTATAAGTATTTTTTTCAACATTATATAGAGACAATTTTTTTATATTTTTTTTATATTTTTTTTTATTTTATTTTAGACATGTTTTTTATAAATAATCGCTTTTAGACATGTATCGCCTCACCTAGCTGACTTCTTTATCTTTTTATGTAATTAATTTATTTTCCTTTTATTGTTTATAGTCACTAGATGAAGGCTTATTTAAGGTTAAAAGTTAGTTTAAGTACTCCAGTAATAAATTGGTCAAATCATCCGGCAACTCTCCTATTCACCTACATCACTATGCGCCTCACATTTTATTTTAGGCCGGCAGCTTAAGCACCGGCATCTAGTCAATGCCCATGATTTGACCACTTTAATTCTGCTTTTTAGTCATAACTCAATGTTCAATATTATATTCACCTTTTGTTTTCTCTTT
>OX637262.1:8940000-8952500 GCA_951799465.1 Leptophobia aripa | reverse complement strand
CCTAACCTAACCTAACCTAACCTAACCTAACCTAACCTAACCTAACCTAACCTAACCTAACCTAACCTAACCTAACCTAACCTAACCTAACCTAACCTAACCTAACCTAACCTAACCTAACCTAACCTAACCTAACCTAACCTAACCTAACCTAACCTAACCTAACCTAACCTAACCTAACCTAACCTAACCTAACCTAACCTAACCTAACCTAACCTAACCTAACCTAACCTAACCTAACCTAACCTAACCTAACCTAACCTAACCTAACCTAACCTAACCTAACCTAACCTAACCTAACCTAACCTAACCTAACCTAACCTAACCTAACCTAACCTAACCTAACCTAACCTAACCTAACCTAACCTAACCTAACCTAACCTAACCTAACCTAACCTAACCTAACCTAACCTAACCTAACCTAACCTAACCTAACCTAACCTAACCTAACCTAACCTAACCTAACCTAACCTAACCTAACCTAACCTAACCTAACCTAACCTAACCTAACCTAACCTAACCTAACCTAACCTAACCTAACCTAACCTAACCTAACCTAACCTAACCTAACCTAACCTAACCTAACCTAACCTAACCTAACCTAACCTAACCTAACCTAACCTAACCTAACCTAACCTAACCTAACCTAACCTAACCTAACCTAACCTAACCTAACCTAACCTAACCTAACCTAACCTAACCTAACCTAACCTAACCTAACCTAACCTAACCTAACCTAACCTAACCTAACCTAACCTAACCTAACCTAACCTAACCTAACCTAACCTAACCTAACCTAACCTAACCTAACCTAACCTAACCTAACCTAACCTAACCTAACCTAACCTAACCTAACCTAACCTAACCTAACCTAACCTAACCTAACCTAACCTAACCTAACCTAACCTAACCTAACCTAACCTAACCTAACCTAACCTAACCTAACCTAACCTAACCTAACCTAACCTAACCTAACCTAACCTAACCTAACCTAACCTAACCTAACCTAACCTAACCTAACCTAACCTAACCTAACCTAACCTAACCTAACCTAACCTAACCTAACCTAACCTAACCTAACCTAACCTAACCTAACCTAACCTAACCTAACCTAACCTAACCTAACCTAACCTAACCTAACCTAACCTAACCTAACCTAACCTAACCTAACCTAACCTAACCTAACCTAACCTAACCTAACCTAACCTAACCTAACCTAACCTAACCTAACCTAACCTAACCTAACCTAACCTAACCTAACCTAACCTAACCTAACCTAACCTAACCTAACCTAACCTAACCTAACCTAACCTAACCTAACCTAACCTAACCTAACCTAACCTAACCTAACCTAACCTAACCTAACCTAACCTAACCTAACCTAACCTAACCTAACCTAACCTAACCTAACCTAACCTAACCTAACCTAACCTAACCTAACCTAACCTAACCTAACCTAACCTAACCTAACCTAACCTAACCTAACCTAACCTAACCTAACCTAACCTAACCTAACCTAACCTAACCTAACCTAACCTAACCTAACCTAACCTAACCTAACCTAACCTAACCTAACCTAACCTAACCTAACCTAACCTAACCTAACCTAACCTAACCTAACCTAACCTAACCTAACCTAACCTAACCTAACCTAACCTAACCTAACCTAACCTAACCTAACCTAACCTAACCTAACCTAACCTAACCTAACCTAACCTAACCTAACCTAACCTAACCTAACCTAACCTAACCTAACCTAACCTAACCTAACCTAACCTAACCTAACCTAACCTAACCTAACCTAACCTAACCTAACCTAACCTAACCTAACCTAACCTAACCTAACCTAACCTAACCTAACCTAACCTAACCTAACCTAACCTAACCTAACCTAACCTAACCTAACCTAACCTAACCTAACCTAACCTAACCTAACCTAACCTAACCTAACCTAACCTAACCTAACCTAACCTAACCTAACCTAACCTAACCTAACCTAACCTAACCTAACCTAACCTAACCTAACCTAACCTAACCTAACCTAACCTAACCTAACCTAACCTAACCTAACCTAACCTAACCTAACCTAACCTAACCTAACCTAACCTAACCTAACCTAACCTAACCTAACCTAACCTAACCTAACCTAACCTAACCTAACCTAACCTAACCTAACCTAACCTAACCTAACCTAACCTAACCTAACCTAACCTAACCTAACCTAACCTAACCTAACCTAACCTAACCTAACCTAACCTAACCTAACCTAACCTAACCTAACCTAACCTAACCTAACCTAACCTAACCTAACCTAACCTAACCTAACCTAACCTAACCTAACCTAACCTAACCTAACCTAACCTAACCTAACCTAACCTAACCTAACCTAACCTAACCTAACCTAACCTAACCTAACCTAACCTAACCTAACCTAACCTAACCTAACCTAACCTAACCTAACCTAACCTAACCTAACCTAACCTAACCTAACCTAACCTAACCTAACCTAACCTAACCTAACCTAACCTAACCTAACCTAACCTAACCTAACCTAACCTAACCTAACCTAACCTAACCTAACCTAACCTAACCTAACCTAACCTAACCTAACCTAACCTAACCTAACCTAACCTAACCTAACCTAACCTAACCTAACCTAACCTAACCTAACCTAACCTAACCTAACCTAACCTAACCTAACCTAACCTAACCTAACCTAACCTAACCTAACCTAACCTAACCTAACCTAACCTAACCTAACCTAACCTAACCTAACCTAACCTAACCTAACCTAACCTAACCTAACCTAACCTAACCTAACCTAACCTAACCTAACCTAACCTAACCTAACCTAACCTAACCTAACCTAACCTAACCTAACCTAACCTAACCTAACCTAACCTAACCTAACCTAACCTAACCTAACCTAACCTAACCTAACCTAACCTAACCTAACCTAACCTAACCTAACCTAACCTAACCTAACCTAACCTAACCTAACCTAACCTAACCTAACCTAACCTAACCTAACCTAACCTAACCTAACCTAACCTAACCTAACCTAACCTAACCTAACCTAACCTAACCTAACCTAACCTAACCTAACCTAACCTAACCTAACCTAACCTAACCTAACCTAACCTAACCTAACCTAACCTAACCTAACCTAACCTAACCTAACCTAACCTAACCTAACCTAACCTAACCTAACCTAACCTAACCTAACCTAACCTAACCTAACCTAACCTAACCTAACCTAACCTAACCTAACCTAACCTAACCTAACCTAACCTAACCTAACCTAACCTAACCTAACCTAACCTAACCTAACCTAACCTAACCTAACCTAACCTAACCTAACCTAACCTAACCTAACCTAACCTAACCTAACCTAACCTAACCTAACCTAACCTAACCTAACCTAACCTAACCTAACCTAACCTAACCTAACCTAACCTAACCTAACCTAACCTAACCTAACCTAACCTAACCTAACCTAACCTAACCTAACCTAACCTAACCTAACCTAACCTAACCTAACCTAACCTAACCTAACCTAACCTAACCTAACCTAACCTAACCTAACCTAACCTAACCTAACCTAACCTAACCTAACCTAACCTAACCTAACCTAACCTAACCTAACCTAACCTAACCTAACCTAACCTAACCTAACCTAACCTAACCTAACCTAACCTAACCTAACCTAACCTAACCTAACCTAACCTAACCTAACCTAACCTAACCTAACCTAACCTAACCTAACCTAACCTAACCTAACCTAACCTAACCTAACCTAACCTAACCTAACCTAACCTAACCTAACCTAACCTAACCTAACCTAACCTAACCTAACCTAACCTAACCTAACCTAACCTAACCTAACCTAACCTAACCTAACCTAACCTAACCTAACCTAACCTAACCTAACCTAACCTAACCTAACCTAACCTAACCTAACCTAACCTAACCTAACCTAACCTAACCTAACCTAACCTAACCTAACCTAACCTAACCTAACCTAACCTAACCTAACCTAACCTAACCTAACCTAACCTAACCTAACCTAACCTAACCTAACCTAACCTAACCTAACCTAACCTAACCTAACCTAACCTAACCTAACCTAACCTAACCTAACCTAACCTAACCTAACCTAACCTAACCTAACCTAACCTAACCTAACCTAACCTAACCTAACCTAACCTAACCTAACCTAACCTAACCTAACCTAACCTAACCTAACCTAACCTAACCTAACCTAACCTAACCTAACCTAACCTAACCTAACCTAACCTAACCTAACCTAACCTAACCTAACCTAACCTAACCTAACCTAACCTAACCTAACCTAACCTAACCTAACCTAACCTAACCTAACCTAACCTAACCTAACCTAACCTAACCTAACCTAACCTAACCTAACCTAACCTAACCTAACCTAACCTAACCTAACCTAACCTAACCTAACCTAACCTAACCTAACCTAACCTAACCTAACCTAACCTAACCTAACCTAACCTAACCTAACCTAACCTAACCTAACCTAACCTAACCTAACCTAACCTAACCTAACCTAACCTAACCTAACCTAACCTAACCTAACCTAACCTAACCTAACCTAACCTAACCTAACCTAACCTAACCTAACCTAACCTAACCTAACCTAACCTAACCTAACCTAACCTAACCTAACCTAACCTAACCTAACCTAACCTAACCTAACCTAACCTAACCTAACCTAACCTAACCTAACCTAACCTAACCTAACCTAACCTAACCTAACCTAACCTAACCTAACCTAACCTAACCTAACCTAACCTAACCTAACCTAACCTAACCTAACCTAACCTAACCTAACCTAACCTAACCTAACCTAACCTAACCTAACCTAACCTAACCTAACCTAACCTAACCTAACCTAACCTAACCTAACCTAACCTAACCTAACCTAACCTAACCTAACCTAACCTAACCTAACCTAACCTAACCTAACCTAACCTAACCTAACCTAACCTAACCTAACCTAACCTAACCTAACCTAACCTAACCTAACCTAACCTAACCTAACCTAACCTAACCTAACCTAACCTAACCTAACCTAACCTAACCTAACCTAACCTAACCTAACCTAACCTAACCTAACCTAACCTAACCTAACCTAACCTAACCTAACCTAACCTAACCTAACCTAACCTAACCTAACCTAACCTAACCTAACCTAACCTAACCTAACCTAACCTAACCTAACCTAACCTAACCTAACCTAACCTAACCTAACCTAACCTAACCTAACCTAACCTAACCTAACCTAACCTAACCTAACCTAACCTAACCTAACCTAACCTAACCTAACCTAACCTAACCTAACCTAACCTAACCTAACCTAACCTAACCTAACCTAACCTAACCTAACCTAACCTAACCTAACCTAACCTAACCTAACCTAACCTAACCTAACCTAACCTAACCTAACCTAACCTAACCTAACCTAACCTAACCTAACCTAACCTAACCTAACCTAACCTAACCTAACCTAACCTAACCTAACCTAACCTAACCTAACCTAACCTAACCTAACCTAACCTAACCTAACCTAACCTAACCTAACCTAACCTAACCTAACCTAACCTAACCTAACCTAACCTAACCTAACCTAACCTAACCTAACCTAACCTAACCTAACCTAACCTAACCTAACCTAACCTAACCTAACCTAACCTAACCTAACCTAACCTAACCTAACCTAACCTAACCTAACCTAACCTAACCTAACCTAACCTAACCTAACCTAACCTAACCTAACCTAACCTAACCTAACCTAACCTAACCTAACCTAACCTAACCTAACCTAACCTAACCTAACCTAACCTAACCTAACCTAACCTAACCTAACCTAACCTAACCTAACCTAACCTAACCTAACCTAACCTAACCTAACCTAACCTAACCTAACCTAACCTAACCTAACCTAACCTAACCTAACCTAACCTAACCTAACCTAACCTAACCTAACCTAACCTAACCTAACCTAACCTAACCTAACCTAACCTAACCTAACCTAACCTAACCTAACCTAACCTAACCTAACCTAACCTAACCTAACCTAACCTAACCTAACCTAACCTAACCTAACCTAACCTAACCTAACCTAACCTAACCTAACCTAACCTAACCTAACCTAACCTAACCTAACCTAACCTAACCTAACCTAACCTAACCTAACCTAACCTAACCTAACCTAACCTAACCTAACCTAACCTAACCTAACCTAACCTAACCTAACCTAACCTAACCTAACCTAACCTAACCTAACCTAACCTAACCTAACCTAACCTAACCTAACCTAACCTAACCTAACCTAACCTAACCTAACCTAACCTAACCTAACCTAACCTAACCTAACCTAACCTAACCTAACCTAACCTAACCTAACCTAACCTAACCTAACCTAACCTAACCTAACCTAACCTAACCTAACCTAACCTAACCTAACCTAACCTAACCTAACCTAACCTAACCTAACCTAACCTAACCTAACCTAACCTAACCTAACCTAACCTAACCTAACCTAACCTAACCTAACCTAACCTAACCTAACCTAACCTAACCTAACCTAACCTAACCTAACCTAACCTAACCTAACCTAACCTAACCTAACCAGTCGCATCCTTGCTATCGCATCAGTCACACGATCTTATACCGGGTTCCAGTTATAGTTTTCACCAAGTTAACAACTGTTCGTTCGGTTTGTTTCTTCAAGTTCATCAAGTTTCAAATAAATTCAGTTACGTGCAACCACCGCCTTCTCCTTCGTGCGTCCAAACGAACTTTGTAAGAGACCTTAAGTTTCAAGTGCTCAGTGCTAAGTAGTGCTTCTGATTTGTTTAAAGTTTTTCGCGAGCCAGTAAGTCCTAGATTTATTTAAATTCATTTATTTCATTTCTTTTGTCGCTGGTTTTTTTCTGATAGTCACTGTCCGCGTCTGTTCAAATCAATATATTTACACTTTTACACATATTTACACATATTCACACATATTTACACATATTTACACACTTACACAATTATTATAATATATTTACTTGACCACACGGTTACAATTTTTATCGGAAGCGGTATATTATTTTATTTTACATTTGTCCTCACTTCGTTTTTACTTGCAGTCATAAATATTGTATTTCCTTCTTTTTTATAAAAGACTCATACAAATTATAAATTAGTAATTTTTTGTAATAAACCAAATAGTCATCCCGTAAAAGTCATAAAATACCTGCAGCGCTTACCTGCTGCAGCCGCGCTAATAAAAGTCATTGTCTTCGGCCATTTTGTTAAATTCCTAAGGTTGCATTCCCTTTGTTTAAACTTTTCAAATAATTAAAGTCTAAAACATTTTGCATTAACATCCCTAAAGTAGCATACTTTCTAAACAATAACTTTTTCGCTTCAAACAAATAAATTAATAAAGCCCTTTCAATAATAGTTAGAGTCCAAAAGTCATTCTTTTTTTTTTTTTCTCTCAAAATAGTAAAATTTTCATTTTCTTTAAAAAATATTAAAGTAAATTCTCCTAAAAATAAATTCATCCAAGTAAGCAATTATTTGCAATTAATTCGAATTCTCCTAGTTAACTAAAGTAAATTCCTTGCAAAAAATAATTTAAATTTTTAAAAAAACCTTAGATTTCACTCAAATTCGCCCGTGACAAAAACAAACCGACTACCTGCTTTTTCGGGGAAGGGTTACAGCGTCGCGCAAACATAGTCACAACTCAGTCGCATCCTTGCTATCGCATCAGTCACACGATCTTATACCGGGTTCCAGTTATAGTTTTCACCAAGTTAACAACTGTTCGTTCGGTTTGTTTCTTCAAGTTCATCAAGTTCAATAATTCAGTTACGTGCAACCACCGCCTTCTCCTTCGTGCGTCCAAACGAACTTTGTAAGAGACCTTAAGTTTCAAGTGCTCAGTGCTAAGTTGTGCTTCTGATTTGTTTAAAGTTTTTCGCGAGCCAGTAAGTCCTAGATTTATTTAAATTCATTTCATTTCTTTTGTCGCTGGTTTTTTTCTGATAGTCACTGTCCGCGTCTGTTCAAATCAATATATTTACACTTTTACACATATTTACACATATTCACACATATTTACACATATTTACACACTTACACAATTATTATAATATATTTACTTGACCACACGGTTACAATTTTTATCGGAAGCGGTATATTATTTTATTTTACATTTGTCCTCACTTCGTTTTTACTTGCAGTCATAAATATTGTATTTCCTTCTTTTTTATAAAAGACTCATACAAATTATAAATTAGTAATTTTTTGTAATAAACCAAATAGTCATCCCGTAAAAGTCATAAAATACCTGCAGCGCTTACCTGCTGCAGCCGCGCTAATAAAAGTCATTGTCTTCGGCCATTTTGTTAAATTCCTAAGGTTGCATTCCCTTTGTTTAAACTTTTCAAATAATTAAAGTCTAAAACATTTTGCATTAACATCCCTAAAGTAGCATACTTTCTAAACAATAACTTTTTCGCTTCAAACAAATAAATTAATAAAGCCCTTTCAATAATAGTTAGAGTCCAAAAGTCATTCTTTTTTTTTTTTTCTCTCAAAATAGTAAAATTTTCATTTTCTTTAAAAAATATTAAAGTAAATTCTCCTAAAAATAAATTCATCCAAGTAAGCAATTATTTGCAATTAATTCGAATTCTCCTAGTTAACTAAAGTAAATTCCTTGCAAAAAATAATTTAAATTTTTAAAAAACCTTAGATTTCACTCAAATTCGCCCGTGACAAAAACAAACCGACTACCTGCTTTTTCGGGGAAGGGTTACAGCGTCGCGCAAACATAGTCACAACTCAGTCGCATCCTTGCTATCGCATCAGTCACACGATCTTATACCGGGTTCCAGTTATAGTTTTCACCAAGTTAACAACTGTTCGTTCGGTTTGTTTCTTCAAGTTCATCAAGTTCAATAATTCAGTTACGTGCAACCACCGCCTTCTCCTTTGTGCGTCCAAACGAACTTTGTAAGAGACCTTAAGTTTCAAGTGCTCAGTGCTAAGTAGTGCTTCTGATTTGTTTAAAGTTTTTCGCGAGCCAGTAAGTCCTAGATTTATTTAAATTCATTTCATTTCTTTTGTCGCTGGTTTTTTTCTGATAGTCACTGTCCGCGTCTGTTCAAATCAATATATTTACACTTTTACACATATTTACACATATTCACACATATTTACACATATTTACACACTTACACAATTATTATAATATATTTACTTGACCACACGGTTACAATTTTTATCGGAAGCGGTATATTATTTTATTTTACATTTGTCCTCACTTCGTTTTTACTTGCAGTCATAAATATTGTATTTCCTTCTTTTTTATAAAAGACTCATACAAATTATAAATTAGTAATTTTTTGTAATAAACCAAATAGTCATCCCGTAAAAGTCATAAAATACCTGCAGCGCTTACCTGCTGCAGCCGCGCTAATAAAAGTCATTGTCTTCGGCCATTTTGTTAAATTCCTAAGGTTGCATTCCCTTTGTTTAAACTTTTCAAATAATTAAAGTCTAAAACATTTTGCATTAACATCCCTAAAGTAGCATACTTTCTAAACAATAACTTTTTCGCTTCAAACAAATAAATTAATAAAGCCCTTTCAATAATAGTTAGAGTCCAAAAGTCATTCTTTTTTTTTTTTTCTCTCAAAATAGTAAAATTTTCATTTTCTTTAAAAAATATTAAAGTAAATTCTCCTAAAAATAAATTCATCCAAGTAAGCAATTATTTGCAATTAATTCGAATTCTCCTAGTTAACTAAAGTAAATTCCTTGCAAAAAATAATTTAAATTTTTAAAAAAACCTTAGATTTCACTCAAATTCGCCCGTGACAAAAACAAACCGACTACCTGCTTTTTCGGGGAAGGGTTACAGCGTCGCGCAAACATAGTCACAACTCAGTCGCATCCTTGCTATCGCATCAGTCACACGATCTTATACCGGGTTCCAGTTATAGTTTTCACCAAGTTAACAACTGTTCGTTCGGTTTGTTTCTTCAAGTTCATCAAGTTCAATAATTCAGTTACGTGCAACCACCGCCTTCTCCTTCGTGCGTCCAAACGAACTTTGTAAGAGACCTTAAGTTTCAAGTGCTCAGTGCTAAGTTGTGCTTCTGATTTGTTTAAAGTTTTTCGCGAGCCAGTAAGTCCTAGATTTATTTAAATTCATTTCATTTCTTTTGTCGCTGGTTTTTTTCTGATAGTCACTGTCCGCGTCTGTTTTTTCAAATTTTTGTTTGTTTTTTCGTCTGTTTTTTCATTCAAAGGGAACATTTTGCGTTCATTTTTGTTTTAGTTAGTTAGTTAGTTACTTTTAGTTCCTGTTTCCTGCAAGAGGTAAAGCACATAAATTCACACCTACCTCCTTGCACAACTTAAGTTATAAGTCATTTATACAAACCTAAATCGTTTCAATCGTGCGATTGTCAAAACTGCCCTTTCGCTTTCAACTCGAACTCTTCCTCAAAAAAAAAAAAAAAAAAAAAAAAAACATGTTTGGCATCCGTACCCCCCCTGCCAAAAAAACCACCTCCCCTAAGACCGCTTCAGCGGAAAGGGTGAACGCGGCCCCTTTACAGCCGCAGCCCAAACCCTCCACCATCCGCAAAAGCATCGAGACGATAGACCTCGATGCTACTGTTTCTATGAAACAAAAACCCTCGAGAGAGCAGGAGGCAAAATCGTGCCTCATGAAAGCTCTCGCTCATCTAGCAGAGTCGAGAAATCTCAAAACCGAGATTAAAACCGGGGTCACGGTGGCGGTGAGACGACTCCACCAATTATTTAAAGACGCCGAGGGAGAATCAAAACAGAGAGGGGTCCCGCCACAGGGACACACACAAAATCCCGACGAGGGAATGCCTCCCCCAGCTGAGTCCGCACAAATTACAGCCCTCAGCCTCCTCACCCAGAACCTGAATCGCCAAATTCAGAAACTGGAGGAGGAGAACAAGAAGCTGGAAATGTGCCGGCTCAGCCTCTCCAGCACACACTCCAACACCGCCAAGGTACTTCAGGAAGAAGTACACAAGAGTCTCGGGAAAATAGAGGAAAATTTCCAAACCCTAAACGAAAAGGCGGAGCAGAGAGAAGAGAGGTTTGAGCTTAAGCTCAAATCCTACGCAGAAGCCGCCAGCCAAAACAAGGCAAGACAAGGCGGCGAAGAACCTACTATTCACAAAAAAGTGACCCCGGCCCCCCCAACGATTATCTCCAAAACTAACTCAGACATACCGAGAACGCCCTCCGCCCCCTCACTGGTGGTCAGCAGAGATCCCTGCTTCTCCACACAGGAACTTCTCCTGTACGTACGAGAAGCGGTAAACTTCAGAGAGTGCGGCTTCGCCCCCACCAAAATCACACCGCTCTCAAACGTCAAACTGAAGCTTTCTTTTGAAAGCGAGGAGCACAAGAACATCACCAAGGCAAAACTGAACCAATCGGAGGGTATAGAAGCCGAAGACGAGAGGAGACTGAACCCCCTCATCACCATTAAGGGAATCGACAAGTCCCTAGAGGAAAAAGACCTGCTGACCACCATTAAAGAACAAAACCCCTCTCTGAAAAACGAGACATTTTCTATCAAATTTAAGAGAAACAATCGTAATGATAGTCTCTATAACGTAGTCTTAAACACCACTCCCACCGCATGGCGCAAATTCCTCGACCTAGGACGGGTCGCCTTGGACCACAGGAGAGTCCATTGCGACACCTTTTCACCCTTCATTCAGTGTCGCCAATGCCAAGGGTTCGGCCACACAAAGAGTAGGTGCCCATCAATCATTCCCAGTTGCGCCAAATGCGGAGATGAACACTTCACCTCCTCCTGCACCGAACCAGACACAGCTACTCCCTCCTGCATTAACTGCAAGGACCACAATAAAAAACACAACACCAAAACCGACACCACACACCGTGCAGACAGCACAACCTGCCCCAAAGTCCGAGCCATGCGAGCACGCGTAGAGTCGAAAATAAATTATGTCTGAATTAAATTCGCGCAAACTTTCACACTCTTAAATAACATAAGGAACACACACACACACACACATATAAAGCCATACACTACCACACATCTCACCACCGTCACAGCCATAGTTTATTTTTACTTTTCTCCCCTCATTTCATTCAACCAAAAGATATCTATACTTCTTTGTCAATTGGAACAAACTTATCTTTGTGTATAAGAATCATTTAACGCAATTAGTATTTTAGCCATATTTTTGCAATGAGTGTGTTAATATTAATTTTATAAACGAAGAATGACCGACCAAAATAGACTCAATCTATATAAATTCTCAAACAACTTTATTATGTCAAACTTTATTTAACCACCACTCTCACTTAAAAGACTCATCCCCGGTTAATATTATTCAGTCTATTTTGGATAAATCATTACTCTTAGTAAACATTGTACTTAG